>CM031237.1:388962832-389212832 GCA_018340775.1 Taxus wallichiana var. yunnanensis
TTTTACCCGATCCATGTGGGCTTATCGAGGAAAAGTCTAGCAAATATCAAACAAATAAATATAACAGCCACCTATGATATTATCACTGAAATCAGCTGTCATCTAATAGGAAACGAGTTCACAAGTCCAATACCATGGATTCACCTACAACTTTTGTTTCATCCAATGCTAGTAATAGCTTAAGCATGACCCTTAATAAAAATTGTAGAGATTTCATTCAATTAAACTTACAATGTTTCCCCTTACTTTAATCAAACAAGAGTTTGCACTTTCAGAAGTAGGTATAGTAATTCTCTCGTGACGTAGAGGCTAAAATAGATGTCAGTTATTCCTCCTCTAGAAGCGGTACAAAGTCAACCATGTGGCAGCTTCTAAAACAAGACCCTAATGCCATTTTCCAATTAAACAGTAAGTAAGGGATGCCCACAGGCTTAAACAAGTTTTAGAACACAACGTCACTATTAATGTACCTTTTCGCAATGCAGAGAGCCCTAAACAGAAATACGTATTTACTTCAACCAAAGTGATATGAAGGCTTAACCTTCCATATAGTAAGCCTTCTATTATAAATACCATCACAAAATTCTTTTAAAAGAGGGTCATATAAGCAAATGAAACTCTAAAACGTTTCCTTCCCTACGAACTAGATTGCATCACTCAAAATTGCAGTAGCCCATTTAGACAAATATGAAAATAGAGTAAGCTATAAGAGAGGAAAAGAACATTCCAAGCAAAACCAGCGAAAATGGAAACGAGATTTAAAGGAACAACCCCACAATCAGGCAGCGATATAAACAACCACGAAAACATCTTGTCTAGGCGCCATTCAAGAGGGAAGAATAATCATTTCAAGATACTGAAAGAAGGTAGAAAACTATTACAAGGAGTAGATTTAACATGCCTGATTATAGTTCTTCCCACCAACAAGCACGTCGACCAAGGCTCGGGCAACAGCAACACAAACTGCGCAACTCCTCTTCCTCAGCCTGCTGAAGGTCCAAACTCTGTTAACAGCCATGCACTTGACTTCATAAAATCAATTGAATAGTCCGAAATGTGCATCTCTGCCCATAGTTCTGGTCGGGTCGCATTGACACCCGATTATCATTCCCTCGCTGATCTTCTGGCCTCACCCTATCTCCTCTTCCCAAAGATTGTTGCCATGCATCCCTGGGTTTCTCAGAAGTAGATCCAAAATCCTCCGAACACCGCTCCAAATTAGCCCGTAGGTCAATCCACCAGCCAACATGTCACCAAGTGGGGTTCGTCCCGGACCGTGATTGCCATGAAGAAGGAAATAGAGGCTTCCATTTGCCATATAGTCATAAACAAGCAACTTCTCGTCTCTTGCATAGTAGTATGCCTTCAAGCTGACTAGATTCAAATGCCGCAACCTTCCAACAAGTTCCATATGCTGCTCAAAATCCCTTTTACCTGACCCTTGCACCTCCCTTAATCTCTTCACTGCAACAACATTACCATCTTCCAATATGGCTTTATAAGCAGTTCCAAAGCTATTCTTCCCAAGCATTTCGGCCGAAGCTCGAAGAAGATCCTCCAATTCGAACTGTCGAGTTCCCTCAAAGAAAACTAGCTTTCCCCTCTCTGCAGAACTAGATGGATGTTGATATGGGCTTGATGAATACACAATCTTCTCTGTTTCCAATCTCTTTGACGGCTTCCCATCCACCATTTTCTAGAGTATTTTCTCCAGTAATACCAAATGAAAATGCAAGCAATGAGCAATAGAACTGCAAAGTCCCCAACAACAATAGCAATCACAACACCCCTGCTTAATCTATTGGAGCTCTTCTTTGTATTTTGTGACGATTCAGGCTTTGAACATGGTGTGGAGGGCACCACACTAGATCCTCGTGTTACAGGATTGGAATTCACAATACCTCCTGGACTGGTAGGATTACTGATAATATTCTTACAACTTGGCAATGGATTTCCGTAGAGAACCACATTACTAGCAAAAGCGGAAGCTGGAAACTTAGACAAAGATCCAGGGATGGCCCCTGTGAGATGATTACCGGATGGATTGAAGTCCTGAAGACTGGTAATGTTCAATTGTGCAATTGTACCAGTGAATACATTATTCTCAAGTCTCAGAGTGAGCAAATGGCTTAGAGAATTCAGAGAATATGGTATCTGGCCAGTGAAGAAATTGTTTGAAACATCGAGCCTCCACAGCTCGATCCAACAATGAGATAGATGAAGGTAGGGAACTAAAAAAATTACTTGTATGAGAGAAACAACAATTTCATGCTCCTCCACTTGGTCAAATTTGGCATGGTACCATTTAAAGAATTCCCCTCGTGCTCAAGTCTATCGTGACTCGGTCCGGATTAGCTAACGAGTCTATCGGACTTGTGAGGTGAGCATTCTCCAGTACAAGATGAATCACCCTATTGTTTTCACAGTGGACAGCTCAACTAAAACTTTATCTCGTTCTTCTACTACAACTGCAAGATTTTGCAACAACTGATCACAATCGTGGTCACAAGCGTGAAACCGTAACATCGTGGATCAACACCAATGGTTCCTTGGGATTGCCCCAGCAGTTGTCGTCACATTTAACTCACTTAGGAGGCCACCGATTTTCTGGGATAAGTTTACCTCTCTACCTTGTAGCTGGCCAGTATACAAGAAATACCTCCTCCACGAACTCTCTTAGGAGAATTTCAGTTCTACGCTCCACTGATACTGCCTGTGCAGCATGATTTTGAGAAAAATATCTTGAAGGAGGAACCCGAATCTGAGGATGCAGTCGATACTGAACAGACAACAACAAAGTTGGACAACCTGCCTGTTGGAAGCGCTCAAAACGGCCTGAATACAGCTAACTGAGATGCTTTAGACGACAACGCCAAACGCGTATCACAGGGTGAGAGCTCCAGCTTGGTCCTCGCTGATGTCCATGAACATGAACAGAAATCACCTTTGCCTTCTTACAAAGAGGATGGAGATCATTGGGTTTCAAGCCAAACAACAGGAACACAGGTACAAGGAGAGGCCGCAATCAACAACTTCAGACTGATATCCATATCTAATGATTTTTGCGTGGATCAGCAACCCATGTGTGAGAGATGCTACGCTGGTACATGCAGGGATAATACTAGAGAAGGTGAACTGATTAGGCTGGACACCTGCTACACTAGCTTGTAGCTTCATCTAACCACCATGTCAACCAGACTGCGCAGCAACCAAGGGGCAGAGAAAACGTGCCAGGAGGAAGAAAAGAAAAAAACGTGCCTACACCCACCTATACGCATTGAAGGAGAATCCAAAAAGAGATTATGGTGAAGAAAAATGACTCCACCGACTCCTCACGCAAGGACAAATGCCATGACAGCTCTTAAAAATTGGCGGGTTGGGTGGTTGGGAGGAGGCCAAGGTGGCGGAGGGAGGTAGGTAGAAAAGAATCCAATGCCCAGCGGGGCATTACATTCTCCTCCCCTTAAGAAAGCATCATCCTCGATGCGACATAACACAACGGAAAAGAAATGGTTCGCAACCAAGAACAGGTACAGGAGAAAGTACACTTTATGGTTTAAAATTTTAGTTGATTAAAGTACGGCCACAGGGTAGCCTTAGGAACATTTGGTAGAAATTTTAACTTTCAATGTTCTGTGAAGATTGGCAGTTCTTTCTTGTTCATCATTTCATTAGTCTCTTTCCATTATCATTATTTCTAGTTTTAGTTTCTTTTTTAAAAAATATCATCATTGAAGAGTTTTGATTTATTCCTTATTGTGGGTGCCCAACATGAACTGCTAACACAACACCCTATCAGGTTCACAAGACCCTACGGATTCACAAGCACACAAGTATATACTTCAAGATTGTATTACACCACAAAAAGGTTACTCAAATACGGAATAAAATAGGCACAGTCCACATAACATAGTACTTGTCACACATCAATGACTGACATACAAAATACTCAACCAAAAGAGTACTACAATCCACCAGACATTTCCTCAATTTGCATCGATGAAAGAATTCACATAACACCAAACCATGCTACAGGTACATAGTGTCCACAAGGGAATCAATGACATATCCACCACATCACAACACATATCCATCTGACATGAGTAACACATACATCAAAAGACCACTACCAAACATCACAATGACTCAACATATATCCCAGAACATCAACCATACACACAAATATCATATGCCTCCCTCAAACTCTTATGCCTCCCTCAAGTCTCTTATGCCTCCCTCAAACTCTTATGCCTCCCTCAAGTCTCTTATGCCTCCTCAAAATCATATGCCTCCTCAAGGAGACCGGTTGACTCTATGGCCTAAGACACATGTAGAGTTCGAACACTTCTAACCCAAGTGACATAATAACGCATGGTTCAACAACCCGCTAGTTACATGTACTCCTTGGGGCGTACTCCTATACAATGAAGCGGGTCCATAGGTCCAACCAATCCATGGTGCATCCTATGACCCTATTCCACACATCACGACAACAGATCCAAAGACAATAATCCAATCCAAAGTGCCAAGTGGCAAAGTACAAGACTTGGGCAAGGCGGTAAAAATTCCAAATTTAAAAGAAGACCCAAAACCAAGCAAAATAAATGGCCAATTAGCCATAGTTAGTATCAAAATCCCCATGTTAGTGCCACAAACCAAGGAAATGCCCAAAATTGTAAAGCATGGCAATTAAGAAAAGTCAACTGGTCCTTACAAAATAAGGTAAAAAGCTCAATTTATGAATAAAATCAACTTATAATAATGTCACATTACGATATTCAATCGTGTGGCCTTATCTAGCCACCAAAGGGGTACTCAACGAGTTGCTAGCACTCGTAACATCGAGCCTCACCGCAAAATACATATCAATAATACAACCGTCATCACCTCCATCTCGAATCATCCCGCCACCACTTCGACAAGGCTAAACATAGTCATAGTTGCACTTAGGTTGCATACATACAACCACATAGGAGAGAGGAAAGATTCACATGTTATCTACTAAACCGAAGTTTCGCTCAAGTTATTGACCCATTGTACACCATTCCTCACTCTCAACATACACTTCTACCGATTTCCCTCAGGGTCGGTTAGCGTAAGGTTCACAACATAACATGTAACAACATCACTAACATAATGGTGGCACACACATATACAAGGTAGATCACAACCATACATTCACCGGGTGTAACACATCACTTTACCACATTCTGCACCCAAAGTGCAATCACCATACGATAGGGTTCATACACTCACCGTATGACCCAAAATCACAACATGAAGCATTACATATTTGCACAGTCATACCTATGATGAACATAGTACATCACAACATAACATCCATTGCTACATAACAAGGTGGTACACACATTTCTTCAAAACATGGTAAAACATCATGATACAACTCATCTCTTTCAACATCAATCTAATCATACAACACATTGATACACCTACATATCACAATATGTCACAATATTCCAACACTATGTCATCCACATTATGATTCTTTTCACACATCACAAACAGTAATTCACACGTGAACTCTTCATAGAATCCACAAGAAGGAGAGAGAATACTCCCATCCCCAACATATCAACATGATGACAAACATGCACTAAGTGACATACACATCACGTGCGTTCACAATATCACAATTACGACAATAATCACATCACGTTTAAAGCACATTACTCTTCCAATATCTACCACCATCATGCAACATCATCATCATCATGCAGTATCATCATGTAACACCACCACCACCATGTAACATCATCATACAACACCAATCCGGCCCATAGGTTCGAGAGCATGAACCTATGCTCTGATACCAAGTGTAACGACCCAAAAATCACACACACGAACAACACAAAGAAATACAGATAAATTTTTTTTTGACTAACTTGACACATAACATGACGCAACATGTCATCACCAAGGATACAACTAACACCGTGAACAACCCGATACAAGGGCTGGCCATAAAGGCAGCACGGAAACGCCCACACCTATCAAGGACAATTTACTTTTCTTTTGTGAAAGGACATGGAAAAAGATCAACCACATTACATAGTTATAGCTTAAGACATACCACCGTGAAAATTTTCTTAAGATTACTTGATTTACTAGTAGACATCTTACAATTCTTAGCTTACGTTCTAGAAGGTTCATGATATGTTTCATATGATTCTTCTTATAGGATTAAGTTTCTTTCCTTTTATATAACTTGAAGACTATCCTAGGATCACCTATAACATGAAAATTCCTTGATTAATTTGTTTACAAAACCGTGAGGTAAGCAATTCCACTAGGCTATCTATCTAAACCTCCACTACCAAACTCGCCATACCCACATCGCATAAGGAGGCAAGCGTAAGATCAAAAGGAGAGGAGTATCGTTAAGGTTCAGAACCCTAATCATCTTTGATCAAGAATTAAAAATTTATCATAGCTTAGACAAGGACTACAAGGTACCATGGTAATGGTTAGAGAGAGAAGATAAATTTATTTTATTATGATCTATTTAGTTATTAACCGGTCTTTTAATGAGTCTTAAGAGTTCAATTGAATTTTGGTAAAAGCTTCATTTAGAAATCATCTTGATTAAGTTCGTCGGGGGATACACAGGGGTTCCCAACATGGAAGCATTATACTTAATGTGTTTTTATTCAAACTCCTGTACTAGATAAGATCTACCGATATTCCCAAAAGCCAACAGTGATATTACCTTTAAAATTAATTAACGTTTCCCAACAAGAGGACAATATTTAATCCATAGCTTAAGGTTAGCAATGGTAGGTTTTTTTTTTTTTTACATCGTTAGATAAACACTTTCTTTCCAATTAAAGACTCTTAATTTTATCAACTAAATACAACTTCATTATTATCTTCTTTATTTATTCATCTATGTATTCCTCTTATTTTATCTTTGATTATCTTTAGAAAAAAAGGGGTTTCAACCCACTAAAATATGCCTAGAATAACATTGATGCTAGTACCAAGGAGGGTTACTAAACCAATAAGCATTATGACCTGAAAGAAGAAATTATCGTTATTTAACAAGAACGCAAACCACGGTTATAACATTTCCATTCAACATGGCACATGAACCAAAGGAGTCAAGAGATTGGATTTCACTTGGGTCAAGAACAAGAAGGTAACAAAATAAGCCGAGCCATGCTACAAAATTTCCATGACTGTAAATGATATCACCAAAAGAATACTCATAACAAGGTCAAGATTGAACATTATTTCTCACAAAGGTAATTTACCAGTTAACCTACAGAAGGACAAGACAACATCATCACGAAATTTCAGAACAACCCAAGGCAAGAGGTCTTCTAAACTCCTTTGCAAGCACTATTACAAAATTTACCTCACATTGGACATTTTTACAAGGAACTTCATAAATTGTACTGATGAAACCTTTACAACTCTTTCCTTTAATCTACTCGCATAATCCATCTGCACAAATACTAGCTGGAATCAGTTCACGAGAACTGAGCATGTTAAGGCTACTCATTGCAACAGTAAGCTAACATTTAACAATATCAAGAAAGGAAAGTTCTAATTCAAAAATGGATTAAAACACAACCCACAACTCCAAAATTATTCGCATGAGAAAGAAATCTAAACCATCCAAAGAAGAGAAATTCAAAATACCAGTAAGAACAAAATCACATAAATCAAGGCAAGACCTTATGGGTTAGGAACAAGAAGGTCAAGAGTGTTGATATCTCCTTCATGTAATCCTATGGATTACGTGATTGGAATCCAAAACTTACTCCTTCCAACTAAAGGGGTCCAAGAGAAGACAAAACATACTAATTATGATCGTAGGCACGGAACAAAATGACGTTATCCAAATCTCCCAGGGGGAGGCTTCATAGCAATAATTAGGGTTCGACGCCCCTAAAAGAAAAACAACTATAGTTTCAGTTTTAACCAAGGAGTTTACCACTACTTCCTTATAGGATTTCTTAAACGTAATACTAGCTAACAAAACAAATCCACTCTTCCCAAAAGCATACAAAAGAGACACAAAAAGGGCCATTATTCTCCCAACAAACCTTATCCTAATCGTCAACTTCTCTACATAATATAAGGGAAGGCTTAACCCAAAAGTCGTTAATAATTTTTATATATATTTCCGACAATGTCAATAAGTATTAAAATAAAAAATTGATTTCCTTAACAAGGCCACAAAATGGGACCTTTTAGTAACCAAGTTTGAAGTATAAGATATTCGAGTTCGAAAACAAAGGGATTCGATACGCAGAGGGTAAAACACCAACGATGCCCCAGACTCAAAAGACCTTACCACGAGTACAAGCACAAAATAAGAAACCAACGCACATATCCATCAGGAAGGTTACGCAGTGCAGTCAGGCCTAGAAGTTCTATGAACTCCTTGCCAAAGGTATAGAAGATGGAAATTTTACCCGATCCATGTGGGCTTATCGAGGAAAAGTCTAGCAAATATCAAACAGATAAATATTACAGCCACCTATGATATTATCACTGAAATCAGCTGTCATCTAACAGGAAACGAGTTCACGAGTCCAATACCATGGATTCACCTACAACTTTTGTTTCAGTCCAGCTAGTAATAGCTTGCTTGCGACCCTTAATAAAAATTGTAGAGATTTCATTCAATTAAACTTACAATGTTTCCCCCTTACTTTAATCAAACAAGAGTTTGCACCAGGAAGTAGGTATAGTAATTCTCTCAACACGTAGAGGCCAAAATAGATGTCAGGTTATTCCTCCTCTAGAACTGGGTACAAAAGTCAACCATGTACAGTTCTAAAACAAGACCCTAATGCCATTTTCCAATTAAACAGAAAGTAAGGAATGCCCATAGGCTTAAACAAGTTTTAGAACACAACGTCACTATTAATGTACCTTTTAGCAAAGTAGGAGAGCCCTAAGCAGACACCCGATTATCATTCCTCGCCGATCTTCCCGACCTCACCCTATCTCCTCTTCCCAAAGATTGTTGCCATGCATCCCTGGGTTTCTCAGAAGTAGATCCAAAATCCTCCGAACACCGCTCCAAATTAGCCCATAGGTCAATCCACCAGCCAACATGTCAGTCGAGTTGTCCAGTCAAGTGGGGTTCGTCCCGACCACGATTGCCATGAAGAAGGAAATAGAGGCTTCCATTTGCCATATAGTCATAAACAAGCAACTTCTCGTCTCTTGCATAGTAGTATGCCTTCAAGCTGACTAGATTCAAATGCCGCAACCTTCCAACAAGTTCCATATGCTGCTCAAAATCCCTTTTACCTGACCCTTGCACCTCCCTTAATCTCTTCACTGCAACAACATTACCATCTTCCAATACAGCTTTATAAGCAGTTCCAAAGCTACTCTTCCCAAGCATTTCGGCCAAAGCTCGAAGAAGATCCTCCAATTCAAACTGTCGAGTTCCCTTAAAGAAAACTAGCTTTCCCTTCTCTGCAGAACTAGATGGATGTTGATATGGGCTTGATGAATACACAATCTTCTCTGTTTCCAATCTCTTTGACGGCTTCCCATCCACCATTTTCTAGAGTATTTTCTCCAGTAATACCAAATGAAAATGCAAGCAATGAGCAATAGAACCGCAAAGTCCCCAACAACAATAGCAATCACAGCACCCCTGCTTAATCTATTGGAGCTCTTCTTTGTATTTTGTGACGATTCAGGCTTTGAACTTGGTGTGGAGGGCACCACGCTAGGATCCTGTGTTACAGGATTGGAATTCACAATACCTCCTGGAGTGGTAGGATTACTGATAATATTCTTACAACTTGGCAATGGATTTCCGCAGAGAACCACATTACTGGCAAAAGCGGAAGCTGGAAACTTAGACAAAGATCCAGGGATGGCCCCTGTGAGATGATTACCGGATGCATTGAAGTCCTGAAGACTGGTAATGTTCAATTGTGTAATTGTACCAGTGAATACATTATTCTCAAGTCTCAGAGTGAGCAGATGGCTTAGAGAATTCAGAGAATATGGTATCTGGCCAGTGAAGAAATTGTTTGAAACATCGAGCCTCCACAGCCGATCCAACAATGAGATAGATGAAGGCAGGGAACCAGAAAAATTACTGTATGAGAGAAACAACAATTTCATGCTCCTCCACTTGGTCAAATTTGGCATGGTACCATTTAAAGAATTCCCCTTCAGGCTCAAGACTCTCAACTGGTCTAGATCAGCTAACGAGTCTATCGGACCTGTGAGGTGAGCATTCTCCAGTACAAGATGAATCACCCTATTGTTTTCACAGTGGACAGCTCAACTAAAACTTTATCTCGTTCTTCTACTACAGCTGCAAGATTTTGCAACAACTGATCACGACTGTGGTCGCGTGCAACCAGAACATCAGGATCAACACCAACGGTTCCTTGGGATCGCCCTGCAGCAGCTGTCGCACTTAACTCCCTCTGGAGGCCACTGATTTTCTGGGATAAGTTTACCTCTCTACCCTGTAGCTGCTGCATACAGCCAAATACCTCCTCACGGCACTCTCCTAGGAGAATTTCAGTTCTACGCTCCACTGATACTGCTCTGTGCAGCACGATTTTGAGAAAAATATCTTGAAGGAGGAACCCGAATCTGAGGATGCGCAATGATCATCGAACAAACAACAACAAAGTTGGACAACCTGCCTGTTGGAAGCACTCAAAACATCCTGAATACATCTAACTGAGATGCTTTAGACAACAACGCCAAACATGTATCACAGGCGAGAGCTGGCTTGGTCCTCACAGGATGTCCATGAACATGAACAGAAATCACCTTTGCCTTCTTACAAAGAGGATGGAGATCATTGGGTTTCAAGCCAAACAACAGGAACACAGGTACAAGGAGAGGCCGCAATCAACAACTTCAGACTGATATCCATATCTAATGATTTTTGTGTGGATCAACGCAACCCATGTGTGAGAGATGCTACGCTGGTACATGCAGGGATAATACTAGAGAAGGTGAACTGATTAGGTTGGACACCTACTACACTAGCTTGTAGCTTCATCTAACCACCATGTCAACCAGACTGCGCAGCAACCAAGGGGCAGAGAAAACGTGCCAGGAGGAAGAAAAGAAAAAACGCGCCTACACCCACCTATACGCATTGAAGGAGAATCCAAAAAGAGATTATGGTGAAGAAAAATGACTCCACCGACTCCTCACGCAAGGACAGACATGACAGTCTTAAAAATTGGCAGGTTGGGTGGTTGGGAGGAGGCCAAGGTGGCAGTGGAGGTAGGTAGAAAAAGAATCCAATGCCTAGCGAGGCATTACATAGCTCATCTTTCCAAACAGAGGAGTTGGATCAGCTCACTCAAACACAACACACAGAGCCTTCAGGCTTGAACAATATGACGTTCACAGGAGAATCTGGTTCATCTCCTCAGGTGTTGCTTAGACCACAAATTAGTAGACAATCAGATCCATACCTAGTTTTAGATGATGAACATTCAGTACGTCATGCCAGAAATGAACAATGCTCTCGGAGTATGTACCCACCTATAGGAGGTTTACAAACACAACCCGAGATCTCTTCTCAAGAAAATACCTCCATGCCACTACATATAGGAAACGCCCTCGGGGAAACTTGGCAGGTGGCAATCAATTCATAGCAGGATATCACATGCCTATACAACATCAGGATATACAACAAATGCCACTAAGGAAAAATATCATGACTTCACCAAATGAGGTCATTTCAACTCTAGTAGAAAAAGTTAGGGGGTTGGAACTTGCTCAGGAAAATCACCATTCTCAATTCATACAGGCAGGAAGTTCTAATCCTCCATGCCATCCTAGCCAAGTAGACCTCCTCACAGGAATAGGCACGTTAGGCATGACTCCTCAGTATTCACAATTAACGCCAACAAGAACCACCATTTCTAACACCATTCCAATACCTCCCGGTCTAGTACAAAATAATCCATTCCTAGACAATACCCCTTCATACTTAAACATATACTCCAAATCACCACAAGGGGACATGTTCTCCTCTCCCGGTATGTTTTCTCAAACACAGGGGCTTCCTTATGCCCCTGCCAATGCATACGCTATGCCATACCAATAACCCATTCCACCGCCACCCCCTCAGTAGGCACCATCAATGGTCGAAACCTATACAATAGGGACTTATTCAGAATATTTGAAAGAACCCTTAGACTTCACCATACGAAGCGTTATGCTTCCAAGACCTCTTCCCGATTTGCCCAAATACAAAGGTGAGGGAGATCTGAATGCACATATCAAGGCTTACGCCATGGCTATTCAAGAACAACTCCCTTGGGATGGGGTTGTTGCTAAAATATTCCCCAAAACTTTAGAGGGTATCGCTCTCGATTGGTATTATAGAATACCTGAGGCTTCCATTCATTCATTTAAACAACTCGTTTCAGAGTTCATTAAGGTGTTTGACATGAACAAACTATTAAGAACAAGAATCAGGGAATTCTTGCACATTAAGCAGGAACATAATGAATCCGTTGCTCATTTCATCCAGAGGTGGCGTACAGTTCTTTATTCTTCAGCCAGTGCTCCAAATATGGACCAAATGGAACTATGTGATTTATTCCTTCATTCTCTCAGTAGAGAAGTGAAGGAAGAAGTCCAGAAGTTCCCATTAAGGACTTATGATGAAGTACTTGAGAGCTCTCTCTGAATAGATCAAGCGGTAATAGATAGCGGTCGTAAGATGTATGGAACAAACGAGAGGTTAATCACCTCCAACCGAAATACCACGGCTTATCCTACCACCACAAATACTAATCAAGGACCTAAAATCCTTAATAAAAATTGTGGAGTGACAACAGATGGAGTAACTGATCAGCCCAAAAGGGTAAATGTTGTAAATACTCCACCACTAGTAAACAACCAACGAAATAACAACTTTACCCCAATAATCAATGTAGTGGATTTTAATCATCCACAACAAAAACAATGACAATGGCAAAACCCTACATAGGGTCTAAGCCAAAACTCAACTGGATATCAAAACCAAAACCAAAACCAAAAATAGCAAATGCAAAACTTTAATCCTAATAGGCAATCGGTTTGATCAGAGTTTTGGGCCACAATATACACCAAACCAACAGACTAGGAGTTACAATCCTAACTCGTATTATGGTTTTCAAAAATTTGAGGCCATGACACTGTAACATGTTTTTGACTACAATAAATTCATGCAACGTTTGCTAGAGGAACAAAGACAACTTTTCATAGATATGTTCTTGGCAGATCCTACATCACCGGCACCAAATACTTTTACAGGGGTAGTTTCCCCTCAAAATGCACCCCTTAAGATCTTCAATGATCTGCTCCCAAATCACAACAACAATGGGTTAAATTCGAATGGGACAAACAAGGGTGTAATGACAGGAAACCATGATCATGAAGCCTCGACTTCACTAAATCCATTAGTTGCGCCACAATTAGGGAGTCAACCGCGACCCAAGATAGTCGGTTTAGTAGAGTTAGACGCCGAACTACCCATAGAGGCAGTAACAAGAACACAAGAGTATTCCTCTCAGCCAAGTCCAAGTTACCTACCGAGACAGATAATATCCAACAAATGTTAGTAAGACCCGTAGGTGCCTACGATTTAATTAGTGATCTAACAAAAACCTTCTCGCACATTTCTTTTTTGGACTTGCTAAAGAATTCTCTCACCCTTGCACGTGGCTACTTTTTTAGAGGTATTAGGTTTAGACCATCTAATTAACATCACCCCACCTCCCGAAACACGGGTAAACCATAACGACTTTGATATCCACCTCCTGGGTAGCCGGATAGGGATATCTTTAATTCATATTCTAAATAAACAAAATGCCAACGAGATGCTTTGAGATTGCATGCCGAGGTGATCCAAATTACCTTTACAAGTATGGGTTTATAACATTATGTGAAACACGCGATGGTTGACGAGGGGGCAGCAGTTAACATATTCCCCTTCTCTTTCCTTCAAAAGCTAGGGTATGGAGAGACGAATTGTTCCACAACTCAAAATACGCTAAGAGGCAATGATAGCCTTAAAGCCACCTCGGTTGGAACTATAATACTACCAAGTCACATTAGGACCCAAAAATCCTTGACTGAGTTTTATATTATAGATCGAAACTAACTACAATATGATCCTCGGCCGACCATGGATACTGATGTATGAAGGCAATCCCTTCTACGTTATTTCAAGAAGTAAGATTCTTGCATTTAGGAAAGGTGTTCATAGCCAAAGGTGATCCAAAACCATTCGATGTACACCTAGCTAATGTAAAGAAAAGACCAGTGTGCACTTAGACTTTGAACTCTCAACAAACCAACTTAATAAACCTACCGACGAAAACCGTAAGAAAATTTGGTACCTATGACAGATCTTGAGACTATGAGCCTAGCCAAGACGGATCCCAGCCCTCAAAGATGAGATTAAGATTGTAGAAATAGTATCATAAGGAACTACTGCAAAAATGTTGAAATGCTAGAACATGATCTACCAATGTTCCTACCATTTGATTCTGTAGGCATGGGATACACCCTAGGTGTTGGTTCTCTTCCAACAGAATAGATCTCTGCATGGTAGAGGTAGAAGATGTTAACACAACAAATATCCCAACACCCATATTCCCAGCTAAGTATTGGACTCTCCATTTTGATGGAGCTAGATGTTGTTATGGAGCTAGGGCAGGTGTAATCTTTACTTCTCCCGAGGGAAAAGTCCTACCATTTGCCTTTAAACTAAATTTTGAATGTACCAACAATGGCACTAAGTACGAAGCCCTCCTCCTTGGTCTCATCCTAGCTAAGAGGATTGGTGGTAATAATGTCAGGGTGTTAGGAGACTCATAATTGGTAGCAAACCAAGTCTCTGAGATGTATGAAACCAGAGAGCATTTGCAGCTCTACAAAACAATTGTATTGAATTTAAGCAAAGAGTTTGACTTCATATCAATTGAAGCAATCCTACGAGAGAAAAATCTTCTCGCTGATTCAATAGTGACCTTGGCGTCATGCTTCACTCCAAACAGTGAGTTGGAAGATACCCGTTTTATGGTATCCCTTCATACTAAACCACTGATAAAAACAATGTCAAATCCTCTTTTAACAAACAGAAATGAGAACAAATCTACTATCCTAGACCACATTGATAGTGATACAACCACTCTGGATTACTTAAACACCTATGCAGCGTTACATCTCACCCATCATGCAGTAGATTTATCCTTAATCCCGCATTCATCTTCCTACTTCGGAAATCCCATGACAGAGCTTCCCCCACAAAAGGAACTTAGCATATACACAGTCGAGAATGGAGATGATCTAAAACTACCTCCAGCCCCACCTGAGTTTGAAGAAGGTAACGCTTCTCTAATTGAAGAAACAATAGATATTAACATCGGAACAGAGGATGAACCAAGGATATTGAAGTTAGGATCCTCATTAACTCCATCGAAATAGAAATACACACTCAAATCCTCAAGGAACATCGGAAGGCTTTTGCATTTAATTATAAAGAAATGACAGGGGTTGCACCACACATTGTGGTACATAACCTCATCACTAAATCAGATGCAAAGCCGATTAAAAAAAGTCGAGACCAATGAAACCCAAGGTAGCTCTCATGGTGAAAGAGGAGGTAATGAAACTCCTCCAAGTAGGATTCGCTGGAAGCCAATCGATTACTCTCAATGGGTATCTAATATCATTCCTGTTCTAAAAAAGAATAGGAATATATGCATCTGCATAGACTTCCGAGACATTAACAAGGCATGTCCTAAGGATGACTTCCCATTACCATCCATAGACGTCATTATTGACGCAACAACTGGATTTAAACTTTTATCTCTCATGGATGGATTCTCAGGATACAATCAAATTAGAATATCTCGAACAGATCATGATAAAACCACATTTATAACTCCTTGGGGAACCTATTGCTATGTTGTTATGCCATTCGGTCTCAAGAATGTTGGTGCTACATACCAGAGGATATGACGTATATATTTCATGACCTTATTCATAAAAGTGTGGAATCCTACGTAGATGACTTGTTGGCCAAGGCCAAGAAGCGTAGTGACCGTCTGGAAGTGCTTCACGTCATTCTTTCACGTCTGATAGAATACAAAGTCACCCTAAATCTAGAAAAATGCGTCTTTGGTGTAACAGGAGGAAAGCTCCTAGGTTACATTGTATCATCATGCGGGATTGATGTTGACCCAACCAAAATTAGGGTTGTTCTCAAAATGGTCCCACCTTCGGATGAATCTTGAATCAAGTCATTTCTCGAGAAAACTCGGTGCAATCAAGAGATTCATCCCAGATTTAAGCTTCGTCATTCATCCAATTAACAATCTACTCAAGAAAGATTATAGTATTGATTGGACTGAAGATTGCAATGAAGATTTCGACGCAGTTAAGCATTTCTTGTTATTAGGTACCTACATTAATGTCTCCTAAGCTAGACCGCCCATTAATTTTATATTCGTGAGCTACCAATGTCTCACTAGCCTATATCTTTGGCTCAAGAAGACGATGACAAGAGAAAATGTGCAATCTATTTCATTAGCCAAACATTGCTCGACTATGAAACACATTATACACAGTAGAATGAGAATGCCTTACCATAGTCTTTGCTGACCAAATGCTTAAGACATTATATGATAAATCAAGAAACGAGGGTCATTGTAAAGACAGAGTATTTACGAACTTTCCTCACGCAAGGGTCGTTATCTAAAAAGGTCGGATGCTTTATAACCTTAATGGGGAGTTTGAATTAACATTTGTAAATGAGAAGTCTCATGTAAAGGAAAAATCATCATGGATTGGTTGGTGATAACCCATTAGATGGAGGCAATCTAGTAGATCTGGACTTTCTTTGATGAATGCATATACTACGTCCGAAACAAGACCTCCCATCTCTCGAGTGTCCTTGGTATGCTAATATTATTAATTATATCATGGATCATACATATCCCGAACACACTACACCACAACAAATAAGGCGGTTACTCATTATCGTAGCCAAATATGTCATTATAGAGCAAGTTCTCTATCGAAAAGCATTCGATGGAATGCTTCTAAGATGTGTCGACACAAAAGAATCTAAGAAGATTCTCCACGAATCTCATAGTGGGATGTGTCGAGGCCACTTCGTGGCCATGCCACCGCTTGTAAAATACATCGGAATGGCTATTTCTAGAACATGACGATGATGAGAGTTTGTACGAAGGTGTCATAAGTGCCAAGAATTCTCCCTTGAGATCCACATGCCGGCACAAGCTCTCTGACAACCAATCGCTACTCCATGGCCCTTTTCTACATGGGGCCTCGATTTGATAGGGAAATTCTCTCCCTCGTCCATAGACGGCTATAATTTCATAATCACGGCCACCGAATATTTTACCAAACGGGTAGAGGCTATGCCTCTTACTACCTGCATGCAGTTCCGTAATCGCCAAGTTCATTTTGAACCAAATCATTTGTAGGTACGGTGTCCCACAAATCATTATCTCAGATAATGGGACTTCTTTTAAAAATGACAAAGTTCATGAATTGTGCAATAAATTTAAAATAAGCCATCATACAGCCTCCTTGTATTACCCTCAAGACAATGGACAAGCTGAAGCGAAAAACAAAACATTGAAAGCCATTTTTCTTAAAACTGTGAAAGAAAACAAACAAGATTGGCATTTGAAGTTATATCCAGCCTTATGGGCCCACCGAACCTTAATAAGAACACCAACATGATCGACTCCTTTCTAGTTAGTATTCGGGCGTAAGGGTTCTCTCGCTTGAGGTTGAAATACTCGAGTCTTTGTATCTCATTACAAGGGATCCGGGACGAAGATGCTTACAGAGAAGCACGTCTCTCTCCCAACTAGAAAGCCTAGATGAAGCCGGGTTAGATGTTTGAACAAAGTGGCACGAGTCTATGCTGATCGGATGTGCCGGCAAAGATAACAAGAAGGTCTATGAACGAGACATATATGAAGGTGATCTATTTCTAAGGCTAGACAATGGATCGATAAAAAGACCGTCGAATGAAGGAAGTTTCGCACAAATGGTTGGGCCCATACTTGAGTCATGAAGGACTATGGAAATGGTGCATATCTCTTATGTGTACACTAGAAGGTGAGGAATTTGGTGAAACAGTCAATTCCCTATACCTTAAATGATTCGATGCATAAGCAACCAGCATTGCTTGTATAATTATAGCTACATTACATCTTCATATAGTTAGGATCATTTTGTCCGCTTGTTTCATACAATTTTGTGATCAAGGAATATATTCTTAAAAGCAATTCATTACAAACTTCTGATGATATTGGCATAAAAACTCTAATCATACTTCTCCATTTCCATGATATCATCAACTATTTTGGAATCATTTCATCAAATAAAGCTAGATATGACAAAGTCTTAATGGTAACCATACCAAGGTCTGCATACTTGTTCTCACTTTTGGTTTCTTCTTAGGATAGGTGTCTTGCCTATGGTCTATTCTAGAAGATTCATCGTGTCACATCTATCCCGTATGTATATCTCTCTAGAAGTAAGGGCATGCTGACATTTTACTAAAATAAACAAGTCAAATATAAATCAAATAGAAAATTTTAAATTTACACATTTCCTTGCCCCACCAACCTTTGGTGATGAGCTTGTGTCTCTTACTAGGGACATAGGGTTGGGAAAGGATGGAAATGCCCTTACTCACCTTTGCCTTGCCCATGGTGATAAACCCACGCTTCTTACTAGTAGCATGGGGCAAGTTATAGGGGTCCTCTTGACAAACAAACATTAAAGGTCATAAACAAACAATTCAAATCTTGAAGTCTTGAGTCAAAAACAAATGAATCAAATGTTCAAAATTCCAAGAGAGTTAAAAATCCTAAGACCCATATTTTGTCTACCATGTGGCCATCTACGGATCTAAGTCTAGATAAACCACAAAGAAAGTTGCATCCCAAACTATGGAGTCACTCGAGTAGAGTAGGCTTGTAGCATCCTAATTTGGTTCCACCAAAGCTTTGTCTCCTTTCATCACTATCATTTCAACACATTTCATAACTGGTGCACTTTCTAGCTCTCATGACGAGCCCTCGCATCTTACTAGTTGCATGGAGTTAGGAGTGGGGCAAGTATATCTTCTCATCATATCGGCTTATCTTCACCACTTTGCCAAAACAGATATGAGGTATCAAAATTGCTTAAAGAAACTAAAATTTCAAAATCACATTGTATCTACATTATCATATATCAGCATCATGAAATACAGAAAGAAAGTAAACACTTGTATCATTTGTTCTCCATTGCATACATTCTAAAAAGCATATAAGCATAACATCATAGTTTACATATGGAAACGGAAATGGAAACAAGGTCATAGATGCCAAGAGTTTGATCCAAAAGAATATATATATATAAATAATCAAAATTCCTATACAATGCCATCATGCGCTAAGCATGGTCAAAACGCTCAAAGAGCCCAGGAAATACAAAAACATCATACAAAAATCTAAGAGAGCCAAGTGGCTTCTCAACCCCTATGAGATCCCTCTGAGGGTGCACACCCACGCCTAGGACTCCGGCTACGTTGGTGCTCTGAGTGCACGGAGGGCTCACGATCCCGAGGGGTAGCTGCGGTCTCGCCATGAGAATGACTCCTCATCAGGCGCTCTGCTGTCCTATACCTAGCCAACTCAGTACGGAGGGTAGATACCATCTTGGCCACATGCCAGGTGGGGGAAAAGATGTCGGTATGTCTGCTGGCTGCTGAAGACTCCCTTCATCCACAAACAGCTTTGCACAGGTCCTCTCTATAGGGATCATCAGGGTATCGGTGCATACCTGCGAATCAGGTCTCGCCACTCATCGGTGGTCTCTACAAACAAAGGAGAAAACAAATTAGAAATAAAGCAAGAGATAAACACAAGTGTAAACAAAAGGAGAGATGGAAATTAAAGTGATCCTAACTCAAAGCAAAGGGAAGATAACTTACTTGGATCACCGAGCCTCCAGAATGGATCTCTAGGGTTAGCACCTGCCACAGATGCTACCACTAACTAAGGTACTCCTCCCATGGCTGGAGCGATGTAGCATCCCACAACGGACTCATCCTCCCCACCATGGCCCTAGGAGAGTGGCTCCTCTGAAACCAGAGTCACCCTCTCTACACTCTGCTCTGCCCTCTCTACCTGCATGATATCCTGAGTGTCATGCCACTCAGGATCACTATCCTCCTCGGTCTCCTCCTCTGTCTCCTCCCTATGAACTCCTCAGACTCGAGTCTATGTCAATAGGGTCATCACTACTGATGAGTGGGACCGGCGGCAATCTGAAGTAAGGGTGCCTGAGGAGCACCGGCTCTCCCTCGGGCATGTACTACCCGCCTAGCCGCAATGGGAACACCAGGGGTAACAACTATCCAACCCCGGCCTCTAGGACCCCCTCTAGCCTCTCGAACTGACCTGTATACTGGCACTACGGGGAAGCATACCCATATAAGGTAGGCAAACCGTGAGGAACTCAGCCAAAGGGGTGTATCTCCACTCTCCCTACTCTGTCAACAAGTTGTCCTATGGTGGAGCAGGAGATCAAAGTAAGAGCCTCCTCACCCCATAAACCTGCCATGGCCTGATATGGTGTGGCCTCCATGTCATCAGTGGTCAGGGAAGCAACTGGCTGGTGAGGTTCTCTGAGCACCGACATATCTATCCATCTGGCTACCCTCACACCTCCGAGATATGCTACCTCTACACTCTACCATAGGGGATGAAGCGCACATAGACCCAAATCATAACTGAGGTCGGGTGGCTCAAAGACTACCCCTATAAATGCACTTTACCTTGATGTCATGGTAGGTAGTCCCAAGTATATCAGCTCCCCTGTGTAAATCCAGCCATGTCCTCGATCTCGTATAATGATGGGGACCAGCAAGATAGTAGTGTGTCTCCTCCCTTGTCCCCGATCAATCTCGAGGCAAGGATCCCCATAATGGCCTGGCGAATCAAGGGGATGGGCAGGCTAGGAATAGATCAGACCCTCACCCCCTTCTTCGACCCAGTGGAGATAACTGCATCTCCCATGTAAGAAGCCCACTGTGCTATCTGGGCCCGTGAACCTGCCGTCTCAAGAGTAAGTCGTCTCCCGATGATCGGGACCCCTAGAATATGGTAAACATCCTCCAAAGTGATGGTCCACTCACCTCGGACCCCTGGTAACTGGAAGGTGTTCCGATCAGCATCCCAATAAGAAAATAAGTCACAAAGTATGTGACTGGATGGAGCAACATGTGGGACGCGTGATATACGCAGTATGCCGGCCCTCTGAAGAGTGTCCACCTCATCCTGTGAAAGGGCATCTAACACTACTAGGAGCCAGTCACACTCTCTTGACTCCATCAAATGTACTCCTCCCTCACCTGCATACACCCAAAAACACACAAAATAGAGCAAGTTAGCATCCGAATGACATTAGAAAAATCATGAAAACACATAAAGATGCTAAAAATGCAAAAATAATTTTAAACAAGTGTTCCTTTGGCATTCTGTTAGGAACCACCACCCTGAGCATAGTGGTGGTTTCGTAACTACCACCTTAAAAGTGGCGTTCATGTGACCGCCGCCTTGTTCAGGGCGGCGGTCGTGTCCCGAAAACCCACGCAGTTTCTATACCTTAAAAAGCCTAAAAAATCGCAAAAAGGGACTATTTTAACTAAAACAAAGCCTACCCAGTAGGTGCCCCCTAGATAGACCTTTTGAACCTAACATTTTCAAAAATAACCCCCCCACGACAAAGATTTTAACATTTTAAAATTTTGGGGTAAAAATACGATAAATTGAGAAAAACTAACCTGTGATCTCGCGGGTCGATGATCTGCTCACGGAGGCATGATCGCTATCTCGTCACGAACATTTTGACTCTACTCTCGTAAGAAACCGTCACCGTGGGTCCCAGAGCTCAAAACCAACCAAATCAACATGCACAAATGAATAGGAAAATGGGCCCACTTTCATATATATAGCAACTGGCTCATTTTTTAAATTCCCTTTTCATAGGTTTGGAGTGCCAACGGAGGTAAGTTCTTACCCCCCACAAAATGGTACATCCTCATTTCCTATTATTTTAGCGTTTATTTTCCGATCTATTTTGTCTATCTGCACTTGATTCCTCTTTTCATTTTGCAGGTGGTGGGAATTGTGGATGGCGTCATTTCGACACACGGACGTATCAGGTATAACTTCCAACTTCCCATTTCGGGACCACCATACTCGGACCCACCATTTTACGCCTCTTCATGGCTAAAATGCTTCTCCGAGGGGGCAATATGTATGCACCAAAATTATAAGGTTGCATTGCTAGAAAAAGTAACACGTGCCCCAGTGATGATACAGTCTCCTCACAAGGTGTTTAGGATCTAGAAAATCTCCCCCAGTGCGTTAACATCCCGTATGCCCCGTTTAGTCCTGCGTGCTTTGTTGTTCTCTTTTCCCCTCTTTTCTTTTTGTTTTCTTCTTGAATGAAAACCACATTACCTCGCTTGGGTGGCGCTCTTGTGACCACCGCCCCAGAAGGGTAGTGGTCTCAGAATCCCACCCTACCGAGGATGGCGGTCCTTTACGTGTTTTCCAAAATGTTCTTTTAACGCGAATCACGTAAATTTCAACATTTACCATCTTTTTCACTTCCTTTGGCTTGCATTAATGATTCCCGGTTCCTGGAATATTGTTTTGTCATTGTTTATGGTTTAAGAGATCAATTTGGTTTTTACCTTTGGGTAAATGGAAATTCTATAAATAGTTGGCTAGTGCTCAAGCAAAAAGCCCTCAAATTTACCTCTCAATTTCTCATTTCAGTAGTTCAGTCTTTTATTTTGCTTAGAATTCATAGTTTAGTTCATTGCATGCTTAGTTAATGTTATTTTGCTATTAGAAAGCCACATATCCATCTTGTGCAAATGTTGTCATTACTTCATGCAATCCATTGAAATAGAGCAGCTTAATTCTCAGTAGGAAGCCATTAAAGTTGCAGGTTTTGCTCATCAAATAGGATAGTTTTAGGTTCTGGACGTTTTATGTTGCATGACTCACAATAAATCTGCTAGGAATTGCATAAGCCAAGCTCTGTACTCTTGCGCTATCCCTCTCCTACTCGCATTGTATTCAGTCTGCATTCTAAGCTGCCTTTGTTCCAAAATCTACTTCTGTTGATGCTAGCATTACACGCTTTTCTGGATCCACGTGAGCACGAAGGAATGAGGAGATCACACTAAGGGGACAAAACCACACACACCATCGGATTTGCCACTGTTCTGCAAAATCCAGGTTCTAGCTTTCAAAGTTCTAGTTAGAAGCATATCAAATAGAGTAGCCAATCACTTTATTTCGGTCAATTTTACTTTCGATATTGCCAGGGAAGCTATGGGGATTGATAGTTTCTGAGAAACTATGATTCATTCCTCACTTCTGAGGTAGGATCGAGAGTCTTTCAAATAGATTAGATTAGTTATTTCATTATTATCAATAGATTCACAACTGCACAGGCAAGTAGCTATACTCGGTTGCTTTGTTTGTTTTAAATTTGTCATTAGATTAGTTTTCAATTTCTAGATATATTAAAATAGTTGCTCCTTCAATTTCATTCATATAAATTCATCAGAAAAATACAAAAATAGAGAAGTTATATATGTTATAGATATATTTCACATAGTTAATTTTACTTTGTTGCATTTAGATTTACATTGTTGCTTTTGTATGACAATCACGGGACCTAGAGAGCCCAGAGAATATGTATTCGAGCCAATCGTGCCCCAACCCAATCTCATCATAGCAATAACTGATATAGATAAGAATCTTAGGATCCAAGTCTTCCAAACAACGACAAACTTACAACAGATCAGCCTCCAGTTAAGCGGGTTAAACATAGAAGATGACCAAGCGCACACATTTTGGTCAAATCAACCAAACTACAGATTACCCTAGATATATATCTCGCATGACTGTGGAGGGGCTTGAAAGAGAGAAAATGTTTGGTTGTGATCCTTTGGTCCCACAGCCAGGCGCACAGAGACACTCTCACAGACATAGATACTAGCTTAAGAATTCAGGTTGCACGAATTCCTGTGAGATACTCTGAGAAGATCGCACAACTGTTCATTCTAAATATAGAGGCTGAGAAAGCATATGATTATTGGATACTAGGGATTAGGGACTGATTCCGCACATGACCATAGCAGGACCACAACAACCGTGAATCTACGGTTGTGACCCACAAATCCCACAGCCCAACAAATCCATAGGTGAATCAGACATAGATGTTGGCCTACGCACATTAGTATTCAGATCCACTCCACTTCCACCTATCATCATCGAATGCTATCCTTATTAAACATAAAGCTAATAAAGCTAGGAATTCTCGGACTAGGCCGATAATCACCCGTAGAGTCCGCTATACCCATCATCCACCCTATGACCCTATCTAGAGATATACACAAAACTATCCCAAGTTATTTTCCGCGTATTCCACAACCCATAGACCGAATCACGCCAGATCTTGGTATTGATTGGAGCCTTCGAGCAATCATCCTTGCCGATCGATCTATCACACCGGCCTTCAGATTAGGAGGGCCTTCTCCCTTAGATTCACACAGCTTCCACTAGTGCGCGTCGAAGACATCAGATTTCCTAACTAGTTTTTCTGCATCCCGCGCATATTCCATCCCCACCGGCTATCTCGGCCCGACCTCGAGAGGTCGGGTGCGAGGAAGAGTTACTTGTAGATTCCCACGCTCGCTTGTCACTTTTCCATCGTACAAGAACCCTTTTTTTCGCATAGGAAATAGCCTCTTCCATAGAGTATAATATGTTTCCCAAATGTGTGAAATTTTTTATTTTATAATAATTTTTAACCTTTTTTTTTAAATAGGCCTTACTTTAATAGGTAAGGGGTTAGTGGTGGCAGAGGTGAGGGAAATTAAATGCATAAATCGTGAACATTTCTACGACCAACCACCAACACGGTGTTTTCCTCATGTACAATGACAATAGACAAGGGCATGTGGTATGGAATATAAGATAAATAGTAAAACCTTTAATTGAAATAAATTAATAAAAGGAACCTGATTTGGGCTCCTTGTTGCTCTTAGTGTCATGCTTCTTCTTCTTGTAACTTGCTTTGGATTTGCTATGGGTTCACAATAGAGGCAAACCTGTGAATTTGGGCTATCGTGATTTTGGTTTCATGGCTCATGATTTTTGTTGTTTCTTAAATTTACAATTAATTTCCATCGTTTAATCATCCAATCCATCACCACACCGAAATGTGTTTAGGGAGTGGAATACTTGCATGTTGCACACTACTACAGGGTGATCAAGCTTTTGGAAGAATCCACCACGTACTTATCCGCCAACTCAACAAAAGTACCCAGACATAATTAAGATGATGCATGTATGGTATGCTATAATTTCTCATGGTGTCTTAGATAAATGGCACATACCTTGCGCATTATGCGATCAACATACCTTGCGCCTCATTCTACTTCTTAAGGTACCTTCTCAAATAGATGCTTCATGTTGGTTTGCTCTTATCTTTCCCAAAAATTGCCCTATTCAAGATTGGATGTTAAAATTTTCGGGGCTTGCCAAATCAAACTTCACCGCCGACTTAGCTCTTTTCCATGGTTGTAAATTTCAATATTTTTAATATATATTTCTAATGTTTGTTCTCACTCACTCTCACACACACACACAATTTATATTTATATAAATTGTATGTATATTTATTTAAAACTGTTCAAAAAATTATACAATTTTCTAAATTTTTAACGTGTCGTTTTCTACAGTTTCATAATTTATTACTTTATTATATATGTAATAAAAATAGATCTGATGTAAATTGATAGCTATCAGATCTCCCCGGCGAGAAAATAAAGGGGGTCTCAGCGTGGGCTGCCCGTTGGCCGTGCCCCCCTCCATAATTGAAGTATGGCTTAAAAAAACAAACGGCCCACAGCCTATCAATTTCCACGCCATGTACATAACTTTAATGTCACATCTGTCATCTTATATATCACTTTAATCTCCAAACTATTTGTACAACTTTTTTGTGAGCTCCATCAATTCAGCGACACTTGTCTTGTTTTTCCCCTTATGCACGGTCTTGGCAGAGTCCAGTACCTTTGTACACTGGTAATTACCCAACTATAGTTCATTGCTGGTCAAAATCATGTTCGTTCGGGGTGTATTAAAAATGGTAAGGCCTAGGGTTTAGAGCGTACACACGATGGGCAAGATATGGAAAGATACTGAACGTACCCTACCATAATGATGCTTGGCACTGTATTTTGGTCATAATGCGGAGAGATTGGTGGAAGAAGAGCATTTCAATGTAAGATCCGAACCCTCTATCCAAGAGCATATCATTGAAACTTGCTTCCCAAGTCGACTTCATATTTCATGCGTGTTGCTACGACAGCGTCTGTTCAGATTGGTGCGTATATAAATCCATTTCATTCTGGGTTTTCAAATGTTTATTAGGATTTATACTTTTCTTTTTTATTGGATACGTTGCGTTTTTAATAGATCGTAGTTTCTATCATGCTATTAGGTTTTGTATGCTAAAGTCCCATTCTTATATTCAATCAGCTCTTCTGATATGACAAATTGTAAACCGAGGTATCTATATGTATAAGACAGAGAATATAGAAATAACAGCTCTTGATTCAGCCCATTACATTAGGATTGCAATTTGGTGATGGCATTATTTTTCTCCTTTTCCATTTCTAAGTCCATAATATTATAGATATATTTCTGGTCTAGAATGTCTAACTTAATTGTTTTTGTTGTTGGGCTTTTGCTCAACCTCAGCTCTAAGTTTTATTTCTCTTCGTATATTTTTATACTCATTTCGCTCTTCAGTCGTGTAAAGGTTGTTTGAGATGTTTGTTGAGATAACCTAAAATTTGAGTATCAATCAGGGCGTAATTCATATTGGAGAAGCCTTTCACCTTTCTTTTATATAACAAGAAAAAATCATGCTTTTTGTCACTGTCTAGCCCCTTTCTTGCTAAGTTATGAAGTAGAATATAATTTACGTGTGCCCGACCGGAGGAGCAATCATTCGAGTTGGACTCGCACCGTGTAAGCTCAGCGGTGCAAGGCCTAGAGTATTAACTGTCGTAGGTTTGCACAGACGGTGTTTTATAGATATGTATTTTTTTGCCAAAATGACGTCTATGGATTCTTGAGACACGCCTCACTGATTTTACATTTCTATGCGTACTAGATGTGCCTTGAAATTGGCATAATCGTTCTCCCTCTAGTATTGACAGTGACTATCTGCCTTCAACGCCATTGACCCGGCATAAAAACCTGCTTAACCACAAATATCAGAGGTGTAAGGTATAGAAACCTGCTTAACCACAAAACTCATATGTGTAAGGCATACAAACCTGCTTGCCCACAAATATCAGAGGTGCAAGGCTTACAAACCTGCTTGCCCACTTTGAACCTTGAGCAATAACAGTTATAGGTTTGCTACATACAGTATTTTATGGAGTATTAACTGTCATAGGCTTGCTGCATACAGTGTTTTATAGATATGTAATATTTGCCAAAATGGTGTCTATGCATTCTCGAGATACACCTCACTGATTTTACTTTTATGTGGGCTGCTCCAAAAAATTGAATTATGGACAGTTGTCCGAAATTTGGTGTGTTATTATATAAAAGCCGTTTTCCTATTTGGTTAGGAGTATGATTAGATCAGTGAAACGGTGGAAAAGGGAAAATTAGATGTAGTTCTATGACAACATGATATATAGTTTTGTTGTATATAAAAAATTGCAATTAAGGACTTCGATTCGTAATTGGTCTGATTGATGCTATGGGATATGTCTAATATCTGGATATTGGTAGAATGAAATCGGCTTTATCTTTTATTCATTGATGTTACAGAGTTTATGATTAATTTCTCAAAAAAATTATGAAAATCCTATGGTTATGTAGGTTTCTCCCAATAGTTGGTCGAAGATAGTTCATAGTTTAAATTTTAAAGCATATAAATTAAAGTGTTTTTATAACTAGTATACCTATATTAGATAAATATATAATTATTGGTCTACATATATTTTAAAAGAATTAAGATATTTCCAATGTGGGATAGTTGTATTGATTATAAGATCGAATATAGACTATTTTCTCTAGGTAGGAAATATATCATTTGATGTAATAATTTGATATACTAATTAGTGAGAAAAATGCTTAAATGTTGAAGATATAAACAATGTAGTCATAAGAAAAGTATATAAAATTGATAGGTAATAAAAATATTATTATATGTGTAACATATAAACGTACTTTAAGTATTCAAGATAGAATAAGTGATGCCAAAATTAAATATAACTTCGCTCCAATATATGCATGATATCATGGAAGCACATGGCAATAGAAAAATAATAAATGTATGCATACATGAGTAGTTGATATTTATTAAACAAAAACGTTGTGTAGGCGACTCTCAAGAGGGTACTTTCTTGTATCTTGAACCTTAGAAAGTCCGACAAGAGGCCTTTAATTCCCTCTGATTACACCCAAAGTACACTTAAACCTCAATGTTTCCTATTATATTTACTCTCATTTAGTCATTTTTATACATTTATAAGTTACAAATACATTCATTTCATTTGAAAATGATGTTTGCAATATTATTGTTCTTAATTTCAAAACGAGTAATAATTCATAGTATTTATTTTTAATCATTTCTTCCTATTAAATCTCAAAAATAGTACCTTCTAGTTTTTTGGTATCTCATCCATGCTATAATCCAATGTACTAAGGTCTATACACCTTTACTTAATTCTTACCCTATTTTATCTTCACTATTGCTTCATTAATCTAGTAAAGTGATGTATTATGAGGCATTGCTAGGAGTGGAGATAATTTTAAACTGTAAAGGTCTATGGTGATACTTACGAGAGATTAATTAATTTTCAATTCTTGATAAGTTAGATATCTTCAAGGAAAATTTTAAAGAATCCATACTAAAAACTTATATAAATCCGCATTCAAAGGGTTAGTGAATTGTCTAAAATTTCATGTCATCATATTTGTGAAAAAGGTATAGTTTTCTAATTAAGTTGTGAATGTAATGGTGAATGTTAAATAATTTGTACTAAATTTAGGAAAAATGGCGAATAGAAATTTTCTTTTTCAACTTATGAATTTTGATGTCATACATATTAGCTTTAGTGACTATTTTTTTATTGAAGTTATTATATATCATTTCATTAAAATTGTTGTTTTGATGACATAAGAGCTATCCGAGAATGTGGACTCATCCGCCATCTTCAGATTAACATTGGTAGTTTAGGAGTAAGATAGTTTTAAATGTAAATTTTACACAAATTGTTAGTTTAGGAGTAAGAAATCTTGCGTAATAAACTGAGCGATCTATTAGGCCCTCACCCTTGGAACTTAGAAACTTACATACATCGTGTTGCCAAATAAAGGGAGTATTACAAATTAATGACCGAATATTGTAAAACATAAGTACAGTGGTCAAAGCATATAAGTGTCTCCCACTTGGTGGCCTTTTTTTTTAAATCTTACTACTAAATAAATATTTAAAAATAATTATAAAAAACTTTTTAAAATCAGGTAAATTTTGGATGTCATGCACCTTAGAATTTATAAGCTCTTAAAAATACATGGTTGGTGATTTAATATATTTTTGGTCATGTTTTGGTTATCAGGCATATTTTACTGAAGGTACAAAGACTGCAAAAAGTGGGACACAATTACTTGTATTGACATGTGACCCCAAAATATAAACACTTTAGAAAATATGGATCTTCAAATTTCAGTGAGAGGACCACACACTTGCTCACTGGATAGATTCACCTCCTCATTTACACCAAATTCCTCTTGTGGAACAAAGGGAAAAGCTAGAGAGTAGAAGGTGCAGAGAAATTTATTTCTTTTGTAACACACAAAAATACCAACACAAGGACAACACAGTGAAATACAGGATAACTTTTTTTTGACTTGCTTTGACACAACACGACACAACATGTCGTCACAAGGTTACAACCAACACCAGGAACCACTTGTTATGGGGGAGACCACAAGGTCAGCACGAGAACGTTCACACCTATCAAGGACAATGTACTTTTCTCTTCTTGACAGAACAACATTGGAGTCCAACCACAAAACACACTTACAGTTAGGGCATCCCATGAGGAATTTCTTGTTAAATTTTCTTGTTTGCTAAAGTGTCTCTTAATTCTTAACTTACGTTCTTATACAATTTCATGTAATGATTCACACAATTCTTTTCACAAGGGAGAACTTCTTTCTTTTCAACTATTGACTGAATAGCTTAAGGCCAGGCTTTCTATACTAGGATCATCAATTTTATGTCCAAAGCTTTTTATTCATTTGATTTTAGAACATTTTCCATTTCTTACAAGGTTAATTAATCTATTCAAGCCACTAACACAAGTTCCACACCTCTGTTGTACAAGTGAAGGCATAAGTTCCGATTGAGTGAAAAGTACCGCTTAGGGTTCATAACAATAGCCTTCTTGTTTAAAGATCAAATTTTGACCTTGCTTAGGAAATATCACCATGAATCAAGGCAAGGATTAACAGAACAGGACAGCAGAATTTAGCTTCAGGGTCACATTGTTTACTATCAAACTTTCATTGAAGTTAAGAGTTTATCGAGATTGGTTAAATGTTCCATCTAGACTTTACTTAATTAAGTTTGACAAAGGGGAACATTTCAAACGATAAAGAGATATTTAAGGTTTTATTAATCACTTTCACTCCTACTTATTAAATCCTATCATTTTCTAAAATCTAACCATTGATTTCACCATGAGATCATTTAAGGTTTCACTGAAAAAGGATAGTGTTTATTGGTTTGGCTCGGGAAAGAAATAAGTAATCATATTTCGTTACAAAGATAGTTTCCTCTTGATTGTTCCAGGTCTCAATGCTATCGAGTAGATCACATCTACATTAATATATTCATCTATATAAATTTTAGTTTTACTTTTATAAGGAATATCCAGTCCACTTTATAGGGCTTACAAACTCATTGCTACTATGCCTTAGTAGGATTTACAACTCAACATTTTAACTCAAGAACAAAGTTTGACAGTTACAACATCAATATTCTACAATGCATTTACTAAGGCACTGACCCATCTTCTAAAATTTTCCCACTAGATGTTATCAATAGTTTAACCATAAAAGACAACGTACAAGCACCAAAGTGGATATCATCTATGCAACTACAACGGCCACTTCTTTCATACTTGAGCTCGGAAAAACAACCTGCAAAAACATGTTAGCTTTTGTCAGTTCAAAAGAACTGGCATGAGCATGCATTCCCTTTTCCTAGATATTTCATCATATTAATTGAATGACTAGTGCACGATTTCCATCCCAAGGCATAAGCAAAAGTGATTTGTATGAAGGTAAACAAAATAGATATCTAGTTAACAAAAGGCACACTGCAGAACATATGAAAGCCAAAATTGTGCATTTACTATCCAAGGTTACCCTTACACCCTACATTCTAAATTATAACAAATTTCCCACATAATACACCTTTTTATTTTCCTTAAGTAAGATAGCGATAACAGCATCACATTCACAAAACAGAATAAAGGAATCGTACTACAACCACCCGATATAGAAATAATAAATTCTCCTGATAATGTCAAAACAAAAGTAACAAGATTTATTATTCCGAACATCCCTACTCAGAGCAAGAATGCCACACAAGTCCACTAAAACTCATACAGCCTATGAGGGGGAGGGGTTATGGCCACTCAAGGACCCAATTCAAAGATCATGTAAAAAGGAATGCATTGCATTTGCGTACACCTTAAGAAAATGTAACTGACATTTTTGATTACTATGCCCAGTGTTTAATTATATATTCAAGATTAACAATGTCCACGAATGATAAGTTGAAACTTTGAAGGCTCCCTTAAGCCGCTAGTGCCAACTCCGCACATCCCTCAACGAAAACCCCTTTATTCCCAACATAATAAAATATTTCAATGTTATACACTACTAACTTACTTACCGATATGACGAAGAAGGTCTCATAAAACATTGTTGCTTGGGGGGTAAATGTAATTTACCTTTCACGGGTCCCCGAAAGCATCTCAAGCCTCAGACTTAATTCCATGTTCACCACATCCGACATATACTTCATTGTTTGTTGCTCGGAAGGGGTAAAACACTGTTCATGCACTCACTACCATGGGGGCGTCCGACAAGGAAGGGCTTTTCTTATATCGAACCCTCGAATTTTCCATCACAAAGAAGTCGGTGGACCTTTCGTAAGACCAGTTAGAGAGATAATACAAATGTAGGACTGACGAGGATATCCCTTGGCCAGGGTACTAATTTTTTTTTTTTTAAGGTCATCATAAGCTAGGTAAGCAAGTTAGATTTGGCCAAAACATGTTTGCATAAGACGGCGTCGAAAACCCACTATCTAGTCATAGCCAGTCACATCCAACAAGCATAATACACAGTTCGTTAAAGCTTCTAAAAGGAAAACGAAATTTACAATGTTCCAACCTTGTAGTCGACCTCCCAGGGATGAAATTGGGCTGAGATTATACCAAAATTAGATTGCTAAAAAGGAAAGAATGAGCAAGGGTCTCTCTAGTACCATTTCCAAGACAAAATTAGTACCAGATCTGATAACATCAAAAAGGCAATAAATACACAACTTCTCATGAGGTAAATATTTTTATTCATTTATTATTATATATATATATATATTATTTTATTTTTTATTTTTTTAAATAGGACAAAACTTAAGCAACCAATAACTCATTGCCACGCTGAAGATGATCCAATACCAGGTCGAAAAGGACAAAACTACTCCTACAGGCATAACATAGATGTATCCAGTAAGACTCCACGCACACTTTGTCCCAAAAGAGAAAAAAAACTACCATCTTGCGGGAAAGGCGCACCACAACCACACAAAGCATTTCAATTGATATTTTCACACACAAAGCTATCCCAAAACACAAAAAAATAGCACACATCTACCAGGAGAACAAGCAATAATCATGCAATCATTATAAAAGAAATAGCTGGAAAAGGGGAAAAACAGCTCATGCCTGTTCCTCGTGATTCAACATCGCTCCTGGCTCTGAGAGGCATCTACCGCAATGGTAACTAAACCTTTTCCTTCATTAGATTTGAGGACAGCGTCAAATTCTCGGTGCAAACACTTCAGCTGTAGCTTGCAAGGTGTGATAATTCCAACAGAAACCTTTATGCCTGCCAAATCAGTGGCTCGTTGAAACAGCTCATAAAATTGCAAGGTAAAGCGTGCTTCATGAATAATCTGATATGGAACAGGTCGGCCTCTACGAGGTTCTCCTCCATGGGTTACGTCAAAAGACAAGTAAGAGGCAATAGAGAATCTTAGAAATAAATTCCATCAGGTCTGCTGGTAATACTCTCACTGCCACAAAAATGATTATGAAGAAACAAAACTCAGTACATGATCTGAGTCTGAAAAATATCCTGCTACCTTCATTTCCCAAGACATTTTCTCCAACATTGCATACATCTCCTGTGCCTATGGGTGTGATCTGCCACCTACACAAAAGCATGTACCATTCTATTGCCTTTAAACCAACTGCATCCAAGTTCCTTTTTAATTCCTCTATCCTTCATCGATCTCCTAACCCTGGTGCTCTCATAATAGGAGCAGCCCTTGTTTGAGACGAAGCAAAAGAAGATGGCTTTAAAACCCAAAAAAAAATCTCTTGGTACAGACTCCATATCCATAAAACAGTCCCTAGACTTAGCATCCTCAATAAGGCTGACCAGCCACTAGATTTGATCGAGCTCCTTCCATGTTAAATTCACCACCTAGACAGCAGCGACTTTCCAAGATGAAAAGGCAAGACAACGCACAACACGCTTTAAAAAGATTGCCGCTCAGAAAAAAAAAAAACATTTCTTACACGTTTTTAGCTAAAAAGGCAGAACCCGCCATCAAAAACTTCTACAGATCTCGAATTTGAGGAAGCATTCGCACTGAACAGATAACAACATAGTGGACAACCTGCTCATTGGAAGCGCTCAAAATGGCTTCTGCTACAGCTGCAGGATTTTGCTACAACTGATCATGACTGTGTGGTCGCGTGCAACCAGAACATCAGGATCAGCACCCACGGCTCCTTGGGATCACCCTCGTGGTAGCGATGCACAAAACCTGTCTCTGGAGGCCACCGATTTTCTCGAGATAAGTTTACTACTCTACTACCACAAGGCTGCAAATCGCCGAACACCTCCTCACGGCACTTTCCTAGGAGATTTTCAGCTCTACGTTCCACGTTTCTAAATGCCCCCTTATCTTCTGCTATACGCACAAAAAAATGCCACTCCAGGCTCCTCCATTGAAGGTGCGACCAGAAGAAGAAGGAGGTTTCCCTGCTGCTTTCCTACACTGAATAAAACCAGCTTCTGAGCTTCAATGCCCATCACAAACCCCAATAAGGACGCACCCTCCAACCTCACGCGGCCGAAACACGGCAAGAGCAGGTAAGAGACAAAATCTCAGAAGATTTAGTAATCACATCCCATTTTGAAAAGCAAGCGGCCAGCATGGAGGAAAGTACACGGTGGTTGGGTAGTAAACACAGTTTGACCCTCCACCAAACCCACGCGCCCAGCAAAGCAGAAGCTTCCAGGTCTAAAAAGTCGACCCCTAAGCAAAATAATTCACAAGGACAGCTCACGCGGCCGAGAGTCAAGGAAGGCGATGCACAGCACACCAAACACCATACCTTCGCCAGCACCAAACAAGGACCTTTTGCAGCAAGGAAACAAGCCAACGTTTCAATTAGCAACTAGTTTCATTTAAAGACAGCCACGTGATCAAGTCAGGACGCAGCTAGAGTTGTAAGGGGCGGGGTAGGTGGTAGTTGAAAGGTTTAAGTTGAGTATTGAACGTATTCATACCCAACCACACACGCAACCTCCCTACCCAAGCAAACGATGGACACCAAAGAAGACGGGTAACCAACACTTACCCCAACCAATTTGGTTAGCAACAAGGACAAACACACTGACATGGCAGAGAGAGAAGAAACACCATCATCTCATGCAAGTAGGACTAATCATCCTAGGGAAGGAGATAAGGGCTTGACGTTCGACAGAGACCACAGAACAATGACCAACCAAGTATCAAAAAAGGAGACGCTCTTCTTTACGTGAACAGGGGCTCGGTTTGCGAAGCAACCAACCAAACAATAAAATTGTTTATCGATAATTAATCATAACGTTGATAACAATCGACAATGAGATACTGAAGTTATCGCCGATCGAGAATTAAAATAATAATATTATTAATATTTTCAATACTCTTATTATTACAACTTAATAAAAATTATTAATCATATTAAGAAGGGTCAACATACAAGCTCGACAAGGCGAAGACACAGACGTTTCAAAGGAAACACAACGGCATTCAACTCCTAGAAGCATGGTCGTCACAGAAGCAAGGGAGTGACGATGAACGGCATTACATCTTCTCTCATGGAAAACTCATGATATTTATCCATAGCCCCTAAAATATACATGATCTAACGAATGCAATATGAAGACACTCCGTCATGATCAAAATCCCATCAGAGGGTCGATGCCCTCTTAAAACCTTAAATTTTTTATTCTTTCCTTCGTCATTTGCTAATCAATCTCTCAAAAATATTCTACCATAAAAGAAGGGTCATGTTCATTTTCCTTCCATCACACACACTTTTTAATTATTTTCGGCCATGGGCATAGTGATAGTCTTATGTTTGAAATACTTATCTAAAATTTCTTCAAGTCTTTCAACCTTCTTTGTCAAATTACGAACAGATTCTAATAGAAAATCATTTTGAGGACTTGTACACATATAAAATTGTAAAAATACTTGATAACCTTGAACTAGAAAACCAAATCGAGATAGTATCAATCTCATATAAATCCTCAACCGACTATATAGGAATGGGAAAAGATAAAGCATGACATACCAATTAAAGTCTAGAATCACTACAATAGAAAATTGTATTCAATAAACTTCTTGGGAAATTGACCATAGTGAGTGTGAGTGATTATAACATATAGACCATGGAAAGACAATTTTAGGAATACCACAAAATGAGAAAATAAATTTAGAACTCAAATTCGCATACAGTTACAAAATGTACCTTTAACGAACCATCCCTAGAGCCTATATATACAATATTCAATGAATGTATAATCGAAGTAGTGTGAAATTAATGATAACATGTAGGAAATATTTTTTAATAATAGATAAAGGATGACTTTTTTTGCTGGGTCCATACCCAGGTACAAAAAAGGCCGGAAATCCCATATCAAAGCATAAGCATTGCAAGAAACAAAATGGAACGGCATCCCAACAACAACAAATAGGAAGGAGAAACAATTTTCTTGAGGGAGTATTTTTTCCTGCTACTCATTGTTTTCGACCCATCCGAAACATCTTCAATATGTTGAACAACTTCATGATCTTAAAGCCTATATGAACTATCTTTTAAAGGAGAATATTTTTCTTTAGCTATTTTGCCCAAATTTGTCTCAACAATTTTGTTCATCGAGTTTCAAAATCTACGATTTTCTTATTTCCTTCAAATGTAATTTCTCTAAGAGGAGTTTTAGGGATGATTTCAGCCACATCCTCCAAATTAGTATTTGAATCTAAATCATCCTTAGTATAAAAAAATGCTCCGGAGAGCATTTTCCCACCAAGTTGCTTTCTCATTTTTATGTTTTCCCACAACAAAAGTTGCATGATATGTCCCAAAAAAAATCCTAAAGGTAAACCTTCATAGTTAATAGGTTGAATCCAAGTTCTATTTTGAACTATAAGCTTGATATTTGAATCTAGGTTATTTGAGGTTTCAAGATCAACCAGATTAGAGCATATGTAGTATGGATAAAATAAGTGGTATGGGAGTCAATGTTTAAAATATTACCCAAAGTTTTTCCAATGAATAGGAGACTTAAGGGTCCCAAAATTACATCGGTAGGTGCAGAAATCGAATCTAGGCCGGTTTACAAGTGAAGGATTCAAACATTGGGTTGAATAATGGGTACCAGGTCTCATCCTTATTAACAATCAAAGTAAAAATAATAGTGAAAGTTCCCCTTGAAAGGGTAAATTTCTAACCTACCAAAGAAGGTGTAGAATCCAATGCTTTGAGATACATTTGTTGAAGAATGGGACACACGACCAAAATCCATTGAATCTACATATCAAGGAATGATCCTTATTTAAACATTCTTACTACATCACCTCATCCTCAAATGAAACGACCCATAAATCACAAACACGAACAACACAGTAAAAGACAGATTTTTTTTTTACTTGCTTGACACATAACATGATGCAACATGTCGTCACCAAGGATACAACTAACTCTATGAACAACTCGATACAAGGATGGCCATTAAAGCGTAAGACGAAACGTTCACACCTATCAAGACAAAAGATATTTTATTTTTTTGACGTAACAACATAGAAGCCCAACCACATGACACTCTCACAAATAGGGCAAGCCACAATAAGAAATGATTGGAGGTTATTTATTCTCGATAGGACACCCTTTAACTCATGACTTAAGTTTTCGTAAGATTCAATATATGATTCGCACAAATTCATCTTACCAACTGAGTTATGTTCATATACATTGTAGAGTAGTTCACTTAAAGTCTTCTCCTTTATAACCATTATTTGTTTTATACATTTATTTGATAAAGATGGTAATTTAATTCCTTAAGGCCATCTATTCCCACTTACGTTACTAGAACTCGCTCATGCCCTTATGACAACATCGGTTCACATTCGACAACTTAAGATGAAAATTAAAAGGTACCTTGGATAATGTTAAAGGAAGAAGGTCAATTGAGTTCATCCTTTTAAGACATCATTAGTTCTTACCGAGGTTTAATTGGAGCTTGAGGTTTTATACGTAATTATTAACACTCTTACTTAGGCTTCACCGAAAAAGCTTATCAAGAGGAAGCTACTTACTTTTAAATAGGTGAGAGATAAATTGAGTGGTTTCTAAATTTTCTTCTCTTACTTGTTAAATCTTATTAGAAACTAACCATTATTTTCCTTTAAGCTTGTTTTAAGAGTTCACCAAAAAGAGTAGTGTTTACTAGTTCAATAGGGATAACATGTTATATAAAATCTCTTTACAAGGATAGTCTCACTCTTGATTACTTAGGCATTGTTTGTTCTCAGGGGTCTAAACCACAACATATTTCCTTGAATAAAACTTTTAGGTAACTTCTTTAAGTATTGGAAAATCGACCCCATTAAATTTTACCTATATAACACATCAATACTAAGTCTTAGAAAGATTTAAATTAACACTTAATTCTCAAGATCAAAGTTTTACAATGCTTATGCCGGTGAAAAGATTGAATAACATTTCCCACAAAGATAAGTTACCAGCCAAATTACCTACGAAAAAAAAAGACAAGATAACATCTTCACATAATTTTCCGAACAACCCAAGGCAAGAGGTCATCTAAAATTCTTTGCAATCACTATTACAAAATTTACCTCACATGGTCATTTTTACAAAAAACTTCAAAATTTCACTCGATGAAACCTTTACAACTCTTTCCTTTAATCTACTCGCATAATCCATCTCGCACAAATACTAGCTAGAATTAGTTCACGAGAACCGAGCATGTTAAGGCTACACATTGCACCAAGAAGATAACATTTAACAATATCAAGAAAGGAAAGTTCTAATTCAAAAATGGATTAAATCACAACCCACAACTCCAAAATTATTCGCATGAGAAAGAAATCTAAACCATCCAGCAAGGAGAAAGTCAAAATACCAGTAAGAACAAAATCACATAAATCAAGGCAAGACCTTATGGGTTAGGAACAAGAAGGTCAAGAGTGTTGATATCTCCTTCATGTAATCCTATGGATTACGTGATTGGAATCCAAAACTTACTCCATCCAACTAAAGGGGTCCAAGAGAAGACAAAACATACTAATTATGATCGTAGGCGCGAAGCAAAATGACGTTATCCAATTCTCCCAAGGGGAGGCTTCATAGCAATAATTAGGGTTCGACACCCTTAAAAGAAAAAAAACTATAGTTTCAGTTTTAACCAAGGAGCTTTACCACTACCTTCATGTAGGATTTCTTAAACGTAGGACTAGTTAACCAAACAATTCCACTCTTTCAAAGCGTACAAAAGAGACACAAAAAGGGCCATTATTCTACCAACAACCTTATCCTAATCGTCAACCTCTCTACATAATATAAGGGAAGGCTAAACCCAAAAGTCATTAGTAATTTTTATATATTTCCGACAAAGTCAAAAAGTATTTTAAAATAAAAAAATAAAAATTGATTTCCTTAACAAGGCCACAAAATGGGACTTTTAGTAACCAAGTTCGAAGCATAAGATATTCGAGTTCGAAAACAAAGGGATTCGATACATGGTGGGTAATACACCAGCGATGCCCCAGACTCAAAAGACCTTACCACGAGTACAAGCACAAAATAAGAACCAACACACATATCCATCAGGAAGGTTACGCAGGGCAGTCAGGCCTAGAAGTTCTATGAACTCCTTGCCAATGGTATAGAAGATGGAAATTTTACCCGATCCATGTGGGCTTATCAAGGAAAAGTCTAGCAAATATCAAACAGATAAATATAACAGTCACCTATTATATTATCACTGAAATCAGTCATCTAACAGGAAACGAGTTCACGAGTCCAATACCATGGATTCACCTACAACTTTTGTTTCAGTCCAGCTATTAATAGCTTGCTCGTGACCCTTAATAAAAATTGGAGAGGTTTCATTCAATTAAACTTACAATGTTTCCCCCTTACTTAATCAAACAAGAGTTTGAACCAGGAAGTAGGTATAGTAAATCTCTCAACACGTAGAGGCCAAAATAGATGTCAGGTTATCCCTTCTCTAGAACTGGGTACAAAATTCAACCATGTACAATTCTAAAACAAGGCCCCAAATGCCATTTTCTAATTAAACAGAAAGCAAGGAATGCCCACAAGCTTAAACAAGTTTTAGAACACAATGTCACTATTAATGTACCTTTTAGCAAAATAGGAGAGCCCTAAATAGGAAATACGTATTTATTCAACCAAAAAGAGATATGTAGGCTTAACCTTCCATTTAGTAACCTTCAATTATAAATACCATCACAGAATTCTTTTAAAAGAGAGTCAAATCAGCAAACAAAACTCAATAATGTTTCCTTCCCTACGAACTAGACTGCATCACTCAATATTGCAGTAGCCCATTTAGACAAATATGAAAATAGAGTAAGCTATAAGAGAGGAAAGAACATTCCAAGCAAAACCAGCGAAATTGGAACGAGATTTAAAGGAACAACCAACACAATCAGGGAGCGATATAAACAACCACGAAAACATCTTGTCTAGGCGCCATTCAAGAGGAAAGAAAATTCATTTCAAGATACTGAAAGAAAGTAGAAAACTATTACAAGGAGTAGAGTTAACATGCCTGATTATAATTCTTCCAACCAACAACCACGTCGACCAGGGCTCGGGCAACAACAACACAACCTGACGCAACTTCTCTTCCTCAGCCTGCTGAAGGTCCAAACTCTGTTAATGGCCATGCCCTTGACTTCATGAAATCAATTGTATAGTCCGCAATGTGCATCTCTGCCCATATACTGATGGGGTAAATGTTAAAGCCTCGTTTTACAATATCATGGGGATGCCGTGACATTGAACTATTTTCGAGAAACTTGTGCAAGTCTGGGATGATAAGCTGGGGGGTTGAGAAACTGGAGCTTGTGGGACTTGGGATGCTATTTGTGCTGGATATTGTTGAACTCCAGCTTGTACCACTTGATTACTCAGCTTGTGTGCTGCTGCAACTGCACCACCTTGAGCCTGAGGAGCATTTTCTTGTTGCTGAACCTGGCCTGTGTCCTAGGGAAATTCTGAGCATGCTCTTGTACTTGTCGGTGAACAATCTGGGTGCCACATCTATTACATACAACAGGGGATGAACCATACTGGTAACCATTACCATGAGCTATACTCTCTGAAAGAGGCCCTTGCCAAGTGCAGCCGCTCTTGTGGTACAGGCAATGAACTGTCACACGGCCTATAGCATCAACCAGTACCGGATTTTCCTCTTGTAATGCCTTGTAATCTGTATCAGTAATCAAATACCCGTCATAAGGGCAGGCCCTAGTAGTACTCAACACATAAGTTAGGCAAGGCTTGCAGTAAAGATGTGTGCATCGGGTTTGCACAGCCTCATTAGGGTAAACAAGCTGCCTACAAACTGGACAGAAAACCAATTTATGAGAAGACAGAGGTCGTAGTCGGTGGAGCAGCTGAAGTGGGATAACTCAATGGAGGTAAAAAATTGTGTGAAGGTGACGAAACAAAGAAATATCTCTATTTCCATAGACATCGGCAACCTTACCAAAGACTCATCACATCAGTGGCTCTCATCAGACCATCTAGCAGAGAGTGCCTACATCCGTACAAGTTATCGAACTTGCTCTTGGTAACATAATCATTGTCATTAATAGCAGGGAAGAGCAGCGATCCATTAGCTTGCATCTGGTACAACCTGTGAACACCGGTAGTTGTTTCCTCAGATACACCAACCAATCTATCCTTCCTCTTGTGATATTTGAGGACAACATCAAACTCTCGGTGCAAACAAAGATGTACCGTAGCTTGTAAGGTGTGATAATTCCAACGAAAAACTTTATGTCTCGCTAACTTGGTGACTCATGAAGAGGCTCATATTATTGCAAAGCAAATCGTGCTTCATGAATATACTTGAAATGAAACAGATCCACGCCTATGATATTCTCTTCCATGAGTTACATCGTAAAACAAGTAAAGTCTCAAAGAGAAACTTTTGCAACAATTTTCATTAGGTCTCTTGGTAACTCTCTCACTATCACAAAGTCATTTTGATAACCATATCTCAAAAGGAGGGACCGAATCGAGGATGCATTCTATACTCGAATGAAAACAACATAGTTGGACGACCCACTTGTTGGAGGTGCTCAAAAGGCTTCTGCTCTCTCTACAACCTGTCCGTCTAATGCCTGCAAAAAACTGCCGCAGCCCTTCTGAAAAAGAACCCCGCAGAGCTATAAACAATGGTCCTCACCGCTTGTGATGTAGACAGGAGTCCCTCGCGCTATCAACACAAGGCTATATATTACGCACCAAACGTGCATCCGCATCCATCCTTCTTCGCACCTATGAATCCTAGCATGGATGCCGAAATTTCTTCGTGTCTTCTGAATATCGCTCATTTTATGTTTTGGCCCAAATCCCATGCATTTGCGACATGATTCTCCTCCTTCACTCACATGGCGATTTAGCAGATCGTCAAAGAGAGTAGGTACTAATGCTAGACTTAGAGCAAAAAAAAGATGCAAATCAAGAAAATTAAAAGAGAGCTACATCCACCATCACGACAAACCCGATCGCTCCAACATGCCACCTCATATGCATTCAATGAAGGAAATCAACAAAAAGATCTTGGTGAAGAAAAATGACTCCATCGAATCCTCACGCCAAGGGACAGAGATGACAACAGTCATAATCATTGGCAGGTAGGGGTGGTTAGGAGGAGGCCAAGGTGGCGAAAACAAAAGTCCTCGATGCATTACATTCTCCTCGATGCACGGGCATTACATTCTCCTCCCCTTAAGAAAGCATCGTCCTCGATGCAACATAACACGGAGAAAAAGAAATGGTTCAACAAGGAATAGATAAAGAAGCAAACACACCCTATGGTTTAAAATTTCAGTCGATTTAAAGCACGGCCACAGGGTAGCCTTAGGAACATTTGGTAGAAATTTTAACTTTCAATGTTCTGTGAAGATTGGTAGTTCTTTCTTGTTCATTATTTCATTAGTCTCTTTCCATTAGCACTATTCTTAGTTTAATTTCTTTTAAAAAATTCATCATCATTGAGAGTTTTGGTTTATTCTTTATTGTGGGTGCCCAACATGAACTGCTAACACAACACCCTATCGGTTCACAAGACACTACAGATTCACAAGCACACAAGTATATACTTCATGATTGTATTACACCACAAAAGGTTACTCAAATACGGAATGGAATAGGCATAGTCCACATAACATAGTACTCGTCACACATCTATGACTGACATATAAAATACTCAACAAAAGAGTACTACAATCCACCAGACATTTCCTCAATTTGCATCAATGAAAAAAATCACATAACACCAAACCATGCTACAGGTACATAGTGTCCACAAGGGAATCAATGACATATCCACAACATCACAACACATATCCATCTGACATGAGTAACACATACATCAAAATACCACTACCAAAACATCACAATAACTCAACATATATCCTGAAACATCAACCATACAGACAAATATCATAAGCCTCCCTCAAACTCTTATGCCTCCCTCAAGTCTCTTATGCCTCCCTCAAACTCTTATGCCTCCCTCAAGTCTCTTATGCCTCCCTCAAACTCTTATGCCTCCCTCAAGGAGGCCGGTTGACCCTATGGTCCAAGACACATAGAGTTCGAACACTCCTAACCCAAGTGACATAATAACGCGTGGTTCAACAACCCGCTAGTTATCTATACTCCTTTGGGCGTACCCCTATACAATGAAGCGGGTCCATAGGTCCAACCATTCCATGGTGCATCCCATGACCCTATTCCACACATCATGAAAATAGAACCAAAGCACAACAATCCAATCAAAGTGCCAAGTGCAAAGTACAAGCCTTGGGCAAGGCGGTAAAATTCCAAATTTAAAAGAAGACCCAAAATCAAGCAAAATAAATGGCCAAATAGCCATAGTTAGTATCAAAATCCCCATGTTAGTGCCACAAACCAAGGAAATGCCCAAAATTATAAAGCATGGCGATCAAGAAAAGCCTTGGTCCTTACAAAATAAAGTAAAAAAAAAGTTCAATTATGAATAAAATCAACTTATAATAATGTCACATTAAGATAACCGTGTGGCCTTATCTAGCCACCAAAGGGGTACTCAACGAGTTCTAGCACTCGGAACATCGAGCCTCACTTGTAAATACATATCAATAATACAACTATCATCACCTCCATCCGAATCATCCCACCACCACTTCGACAAGGCTAAACATAGTCATAGTTGCACTTAGGTTGCATACATACAACCACATAGGGAGAGAGGAAAGAATCATAGGTTGTTATCTACTAAACTGAATTTCAGCTCAATTTATTGATCCATGGTACACCATTTCTCACTCTCAACATACACTTCTACCGATTACCCTCGTAGGTCGGTTAGCGTAAGGTTCACAACATAACATACAACAACATCACTAACATAATGGTGGCACACACATAACTACCATAACGTCTTACATATGGTACATATACAGGGTAGATCATGATCATACATTCACTGAGTGTAACACATCACTTTACCACATTCTGCACCCAAAGTGCAATCACCATACGATAGGGTTCATACACTCACCGTATGACCCAAAATCACAACATGAAGCATTACATATTTGCAAAATCATACATACGATGAACATAGTACATCTCAACATAACATCCATTGCTACATAACAAGGTGATACACACATTTCTTCAAAACATGGTAAAAACATCATGATACAACTCATTTCTTTTAACATCAATCTAGTCATACAACACATTGATACACCTACATATCACAATATGTCACAATGCTCCAACACTACGTCATCCACATTATAATTCTTTTCACACATCACAAATAGTAATTCACACGTGAACTCTTCATAGAATCCACAAGAAGGAGAGAGAATACTCCCATCCCCAACATATCAACATGATCACAAACACGCACAAGGTGACATACACATCATGTGCGTTCACAATATCACAATTACGACAATAATCACATCATGCTTATACCACATTACTCTTCCAATATAAATCATCATCATGCAATACCATCATCTCCATGAAACAACATCATGTAACACCATCACCATCATGTAACATCACCATACAACACCAATCCGGCCCATAGGTTCGAGAGCATGAACCTATGCTCTGATACCAAGTGAAACGACCCAAAAATCACACACACGAACAACACAAGTAAAGATAGGATATTTTTTTTTTGACTTGTTTGACACATAACATGACACAACATGTCATCACCAAGGTTACAACTAACTCTGTGAACAACTTGTTATACAAGGATGGCCATTAAAGCACGGAAACGTTCACACCTATCAAGGACAATATTTTTTTTTTTGACAAGACAACATAAAAGCCCCAACCACATGACACTCTAACAAATAGGGCAAGCCACAAGAAGAAATAATTGAGGTTATTTATTTTGATATAACACCCTTTAACTCATGACTTATGTTTTCTAGAAAGATTCAATATATGATTCGCACAAATTCATCTTACCAAATGAGTTATGTTCATTCACACTTTAATAAAGTAGTTCACTTAAAGTCTTCTCTTTATAACCATTATTTGTTTTATACATTTATTTGATAAAGATGGTAATTTAATTCCAAGGCCATCTATTCCATACTTACATTACTTAAAACTTACGTTCATGCCCTTATGAAAACATCGGTTCACGTTCAACAACTTAAGATGAAAATTACAAGGTACCTTGGATAAAGTTAAAGGAAGAAGGTCAATTGAGTTCATCCTCTTTAAGACATCATTAGTTCTTAAGGTTTAATTGGAGCTTGAGGTTTTATACGTAATTATTAATGCTCTTACTTAGGCTTCACCGAAAGAGCTTATCAAGAGGAAGCTACTTACTTTTAAATAGGTGAGAGATAAATTGAGTGGTTTTAAATTTTCTTCTCTTACTTGTTAAATCTTATTAGAAATTAACCATTGTTTTCCTTTAAGCTTTTTTAAGCGTTCACCAAAAGGAGTAGTGTTTACTAGTTCGCTAGGGATAACACATTATATAAAATCTCTTTACAAGGATAGTCTTTCATCTATGATTACTTATGGAATTATTGTTTGTTCTCAAGTTGGTCTAAACCACAACATATTTATTTGAATAAAACTTTTAGGTAACTTCTTTAAGTATTGGAAAAACCATTTTAAAACTTACATATATCTCACATCAATACTAAGTCTTAGAAAGATTTAAATTAACACTTAATTCTCAAGATCAAAGTTTTACAATGCTTATGCCAAAGAAAAGATTGAATAACATTTCCACAAGAAGATTACCACCATTTTACAAAAAAAAAAGACAAAATAACTTCTTCACGTAATTTTCCGAACAATTCCAAGGCAAGAGGTCATATAAACTCCTTTGCAAGCAATGTTACACAATTTACAACACATTGAACACTTTTACAAAGAACTTCATAAATTGCACTAATGAAACCTTTACAACTCTTTCCTTTAATCTACTCGCATAATCCATCTGCACAAATACTAGCTAGAATCAGTTCGCGAGAACTGAGCATGTTAAGGCTACACATTGCAACAGTAAGCTAACATTTAACAATATCAAGAAAGGAAAGTTCTAATTCAAAAATGGATTAAATCACAACCCACAACTCCAAAATTATTCGCATGAGAAAGAAATCTAAACCATCCAACAAGGAGAAAGTCAAAATACCAGTAAGAACAAAATCACATAAATCAAGGCAAGACCTTATGGGTTAGGAACAAGAAGGTCAAGAGTGTTGATATCTCCTTCATGTAATCCTATGGATTACGTGATTGGAATCTAATATTCAATCCATCCATCTAAAATGGATCTAAGAGAAGACAAAACATACTAATTATGATCGTAGGCGCGAAGCAAAACGACGTTATCCAATTCTCCCAAGGGGAGGCTTCATAGCAATAATTAGGGTTCGACGCCCTTAAAAGAAAAACAACTATAGTTTCAGTTTTAACCAAGGAGCTTTACCACTACCTTCATGTAGGATTTCTTAAACATAGGACTAGTTAACCAAACAATTCCACTCTTTCAAAGCGTACAAAAGAGACACAAAAAGGGCCATTATTCTACCAACAACCTTATCCTAATCGTCAACCTCTCTACATAAAATAAGGGAAGGCTAAACCCAAAAGTCGTTAGTAATTTTTATATATTTCCGACAAGCCAAAAAGTATTTTAAAATAAAAATAAAAATTGATTTCCTTAACAAGGCCACAAAATGGGACTTTTAGTAACCAAGTTCGAAGCATAAGATATTCGAGTTCGAAAACAAAGGGATTCGATACACGGTGGGTAATACACCAGCGATGCCCCAGACTCAAAAGACCTTACCACGAGTACAAGCACAAAATAAGAACCAACGCACATATCCATCAGGAAGGTTACGCAGTGCAGTCAGGCCTAGAAGTTCTATGAACTCCTTGCCAATGGTATAGAAGATGGAAATTTTACCCGATCCATGTGGGCTTATCAAGGAAAAGTCTAGCAAATATCAAACAGATAAATATAACAGTCACCTATTATATTATCACTGAAATCAGCTGTCATCTAACAGGAAACGAGTTCACGAGTCCAATACCATGGATTCACCTACAACTTTTGTTTCAGTCCAGCTATTAATAGCTTGCTCGCGACCCTTAAAAAAATTGGAGAGGTTTCATTCAATTAAACTTACAATGTTTCCCCCTTACTTAATCAAACAAGAGTTTGAACCAGGAAATAGGTATAGTAAATCTCTCAACACGTAGAGGCCAAAATAGATGTCAGGTTATCCCTTCTCTAGAACTGGGTACAAAAGTCAACCATGTACAGTTCTAAAACAAGACCCCAAATGCCATTTTCTAATTAAACAGAAAGCAAGGAATGTTCACAAGCTTAAACAAGTTTTAGAACACAATGTCACTATTAATGTACCTTTTAGCAAAATAGGAGAGCCCTAAACAGGAAATACGTATTTATTCAACCAAAAAGAGATATGTAGGCTTAACCTTCCATTTAGTAACCTTCAATTATAAATACCATCACAGAATTCTTTTAAAAGAGAGTCAAATCAGCAAACAAAACTCAATAATGTTTCCTTCCCTACGAACTAGACTGTATCACTCAATATTGCAGTAGCCCATTTAGACAAATATGAAAATAGAGTAAGCTATAAGAGAGGAAAGAACATTCCAAGCAAAACCAGCGAAATTGGAACGAGATTTAAAGGAACAACCAACACAATCAGGGAATGATATAAACAACCACAAAAACATCTTGTCTAGGCGCCATTCAAGAGGAAAGAAAATTCATTTCAAGATACTGAAAGAAAGTAGAAAACTATTACAAGGAGTAGAGTTAACATGCCTAATTATAATTCTTCCAACCAACAACCACATCGACCGACTGGGCTGGCTCTCTGCAACAAAAACACAACCTCACGAAACTTCTCTTCCTCGGCCGTCTTCAAGGTCCAAACTCTGTTAATGGCCATGCCCTTGACTTCATGAAATCAATTGTATAGTCCGAATGTGCATTTATGCCCATATGACCGATGGGGTAAATGTTAAAGCCTCGTTTACAATATCATGGGGATGCCGTGACATTGAACTATTTTCGAGAAACTTGTGCAAGTCTAGGATGATAAGTTGGGGGTTGAGAAACTGGAGCTTGTGGGACTTGGGATGCTATTTGTGCTGGATATTGTTGAACTCCAACTTGTACCACTTGATTCTCGCTTTATTGGTGTGCTGCGCTTTCACTGCAACTGCACCACCTTGAGCCTGAGGAGCATTTTCTTGTTGCTGAACCTGGCCCTGTTTCCTAGGGAAATTCTGAGCATGCTCTTGTACTTGTCGGTGAACAATCTAGGTGCCACATCTATTACATACAACAGGGGATGAACCATACTAGTAACCATTACCATGAGCCATACTCTCTGAAAGAGGCCCTTGCCAAGTGCAGCCGCTCTTGTGGTACAGCAATGAACCGTCACACGGCCTATAACATCAACCAAGACTGATTTTCCTCTTACGCAATGCCTTGTAATCTGTATCAGTAATCAAATACCCATCATAAGGGCAGGCCCTAGTAGTACTCAACGACATAAGCTAGGCAAGGCTTGCAGTAAAGATGTGTGCATCGGGTTTGCACAGCCTCATTAGGGTAAACAAGCTGCCTACAAACTGGACAGAAAACCAATTTATGAGAAGACAGAGGCCATAGTCGGTGGAGCAGCTGAAGTGGAATAACTCAATGGAGGTAAAAATTGTGTGAAGGTGACGAAACAGAAGAAATATCTCCATTTCCACAGACAACAAAGCAACCTTGCCAGCAATCATCACATTAGTGGCTCTCATCAGACCATCTAGCAGAGTGCACGCATCCGTACAAGTTATCGAACTTGCTCTTGGTAACAGAATCATTGTCATTAATAGCAGGGAAGAGCAGTGATCCAATAGCTTGCATCTGGTATAGCCTGTGAACACCGGTAGTTGTTTCCTCAGATACACCAACCAATCTATCCTTCCTCTTGTGATATATGAGGACAACATCAAACTCTCGGTGCAAATAAGATGCAAATTTGTAGCTTGTAAGGTGTGATAATTCCAATAGAAAACTTTATGCCTGCTAACTTGGTGACTCGTTGAAGAGGCTCATATTATTGCAAAGCAAATCGTGCTTCATGAATATACTGAAATGAAACAGATCCGCGCCTATGAGATTCTCTTCCATGAGTTACATCGTAAAACAAGTAAAGTCTCAAAAGAGAATCCTTGCAATAATTTTCATCAGGTCTCCTGGTAACTCTCTCAACATCCTGACAAAGTCGATTTTGATAACCATATCCCGAAGGAGGAACCGAATCTAAGGATGCATTCTATACTGAACAGAAAACAACATAGTTGGACGACCTGCTTGTTGGAGGCACTCACGAAGGCTTCTACAACTCGTAGCTTTGTCGATGCCTGTCTAAAAAAAGCTGCTGCAGCCGCTACTTAAGGAACCTCGCGAGCTATAAACAACGGTCCTCACACTGTGTGTCGATGTAGAAGGAGTCCTGTCGCGCGGCTATACCAAATGTAAATCCATCCTTCTTCTCGCACCAATGAATCTGAGCATGGATCTGAAAACCTGTTCGTGTCTTAAAGCGCCACTCATACCAAATCCCAACGACAACACTTGGTCCCTGCTCACAGCGGCGGTAACAGGTCAAAAAGAGTAGGTAGCATAAGACACGTTAGATTTGCAAATCAGAAAATTAAAAGAAGTGCATCCACCTGCCGAAGACTCCAACATGCCACCTCAACGCATTCAAGAAGGAAATCAACAAAAAAGATCATGGTGAAGAAAAATGACTCCACCGACTCCTCACGCAAGGACAGACATGACAGTCATAATCGTTGGCAGGTTGGGTGGTTGGGAGGAGGCCAAGGTGGCAAAAACAGGATTCGATGCCCTACGGGCATTACATCAAATGTTACACTGGGGGTGTTGGCGGCCATCGCCATGGGTTTGTAAACAATCTTCCCTTGGTTGAGATATTTTTATTTAAGGATAAAGGTTTTTGGTATGGGCCATATCCTAAGTACAACCAAAAGAGGGGTCAAAACACCTAGATAAAAGAAATGGGGACCAACGAGAACAAGAAAGGATCAAACAAGACCAACTAAAGAGAAAGAAGCAAAGCATCCACAAAAACATTGTTAAAACACATCATAAACATTGCAAAAAAATAATAAAGAAACAAGAGAAAATAATAGAATCAAGAGAGCACAAGATCAAGATACCCTATGTACCTTCTCATAGTGATTCTATTGGATATTGGAACATATTGCTTACATTTATCTCTTTTGGAACGCACCGCTCTTTCCTTCAATCGTTAACTTCATCTATCACACCTCCCCCAAATGTCAAATTGACATAATCCCTATAACATTCTCCCTCTTGAAAGTCCAGGATCTTGAGGGAATTAGGGTCAATTGGGAACAAGGAAATTTTATGACAGAAGAACAATTTCTAATTCACCCTTCAAAATCATTCAACCTCCCACTTCCAATTATTTTCTTTGAATTATTCCTCAAGCACATTTTCCCAAACCGATGGATCCTTCACTATTGGGATAGTCCAATCGGTTCGAAGGATGGGATCAATATGCATAGCGTTTATTGTGACAGATTGGTGCTTTTGTGTCAATCAACTCTAGTTGTGTCATTTTCCCTATTGTCACATCCATCTTCCATGAGGACACCAATCGTGACCCATAATCTATCTTTTCTTTAACCAAAAACACATCCACCCAAATTTGGCTTAATAAATTCATTTTTCTTAGCATATGCATCCTCTTCATTATGCGGATCTTGAAAAAGTATTTTGAATCTTTGTAATCATCAACATCTACCTCGAGAGGATGCTTATCTTTCCATTTTTAATCGTGTTGTGTTTCTTCATGGGGTCAAATTTCCTCCACTCAAATTTGAGCCATCTATATCTAGAGGACCATCAACATCGTTGATGAGTATCTTCCTAGAACAAGTCTCCATATTTACCGTCTACCCCTTCTTGGAAGGAGGAACCAAATTCACATCTTAGCTAGATAAAACAAGGTCCCCCATTCTCAAATCCTCTTGCCCTAAAATGGGTTCCTATTTTCTACTCTTGATCTACGATTTTGGGAAAGAGACTTTTCATGTAGCCATGTCATGCCTAGCCATACAACATTTGGAGAAAAAAATAGGATCCTTCGCAGTTGATCTTTTCATCTATGATGCCCTCTCGAGGTAATAAGGTGAATAGATTGAGGAGGGATTTTCCTTGACTCACGGTAACACAAAATCTAGCACACATCATTCTGGTTTTAGTTAGGGTAGTAGGGTCATTGGATAGGAGGTGACCACAGGATTTAGCTATACCCATAAGAACCTCTAAATCCAAAAACAAAGATGGGGAGGAGGAAGGAATACCCAAACAAAGCAAGCAAGGACCAAAGAATCCATAGAGGCCCATGGCTTCCACGTGTAAAGATTAGTGATGTTTTTCTATAAAACCATCCCCCTATATATCACATATAAAATATCACATTCTAAACCAAAAATGAATAAAAAAATTCATTGGCGGAGAAATGACCTCCAACGAACCCTTGATCCTCCATTATATTTTTCTCCATTCCATAACTTAGTCTATTTTTGGTCTGAAACAATAAAAACTAATAAGACTTATCTCATACCTTTTGGTTGCATTGGACAACACCCATTAGACAGAGATAGAGAGGGAGTTCCATTAGTACAAGAAGGTGGAAGAGACATCACTATGGATTGAGATCCATTTGTCCATGACAAATCTCCCTTCATAACCCCAGACCGTGACATGATATACTTGTTACTCTTGTTCTCCAAATTTTTGTCAAGATCCCATTTGAGGGGTGTATTTCCTCCTCCCACCCATCTCGCTTTTAATTTGATAATCCTTATCAAGTTCTCTCTCATTCCCATCCATTAAACAATTTTTATTTTTATAATAAATCTTTGTTGACCCCCTATGTGAGTTATTAATAGAGTGTACTCGTATGAATTTAATGATAACTTATCTAAACTTGTTACTTATTACATTACTTTTTTAGAAATGAATATTTATTAAAATAAGCTTTGAAGGATCATTGGTTAAACATAGTAAATTTTAATAACCCTTATCTCCATGAATATAACAATGAAAAATATATAATATTGTTCATTTCCCAAATTCACCAAAAACAAGTTAGTAATAAATACATATTTAGACACACGAAACATCTAGCGTATGTGTAATGCCCACATTTTACACACACAAAAACAACAAGAAGAATACCAAAATAATTTAGTTTCCATATACATGTCGATGACACACTTTCTCCAATGAATCAAATGCTAGAAATAACTCAGCCACAAGAAAAGGGACTTAAGGATTGACAAACCCACAACACATCATTACCATGGTTACATCTAGGTTACGATTAACATTCCAATAACATTATTATGTAAGTATAATTTTCTCCTTTTCCACCTACAGATTCTTAAATTCATTTCACATTCCACTTATTGTTCGACCATTTAATTTTTCTCTTTATCCCTTATGACAATCTCCATAACTTACATAAGTATTTTCCATATTTCAAATTGCATACAAAGATCCTAATTCTCTCATTCTTATGTTAATATTATGCTTCCCAAATGCTTATTCAATGTTTAAAATTTACCCTTTCTACACAAGTGAATCTAACATGATGTCAAGATGAAATCTTAGGATTAAGGGAGACTTAGATTCAAGATAGATTTTTCCCAAAAACATTCTTCGATCATGGTATAGTTATTTCCCTACCATAGTTATTATAGTTCAATAACTTGTTGAATTCCATATATATATATATATATATTTTGTTTTCTCGAAGTTTGATCACACCAAGGCAATTCATATTCTTTGTAACACATGAAAATGTTTAATTAATTTATAAGGACACCAAGAGTGACATTATTCCTAACCTCAAATCTTGTTTTACTCTTATATGATTTACTCTTACATCACACTATGGTCTCATTATTAGCATAGTTTTATAACAAAGGAGTTACAAAAGTATTTGACTAACATCTTGAAGAAGTATATGATTGGAAGAACTATAACTACACATGAACCTCAAGTTAACCTCCCAATCAACTAAGGTTTAGTTTAATTCCAATTGTACACAAAGAATCTTCAACTCATATAAAGTTTAAGGTGAAAGGACATGCTTATGATAGATAACCTTCATGAAAGACCAAGGTGATATGTTGATAGAAACCAAGGTAACACATTTAGCTGAGAGGAACTAAGAAGTTCATTTACAAGAGTTTAAGACCTAGAACAACTATTTCATGATCTCCATTTATGTCATCAGGATCCAACAAGGATTTTATTCACTGATGAAATTCCATTCTAGATCTAATTTCAAAGACATGAAGAAACTAGGATACTAAATCTACTCCAAAAGATCAAAGGTTACACCCAAAGGTAGTCATTGCTTAGCTAAAGAGGACTCTTAAGGTGACTTCTAAGGTGGTCTTCACCACTCAATACATGATGTCATCAGACCTGAAGAGATACATTCAATGAAGAAATTTACCATTCTAAATCTATCTTTTCAAAAGACAAGGAGTACATACTCCGGATAAAGTTGGACCATGTCGTTCCTAAAAGATGGGTTCATGACAATGTCACTAAACATAACGACTATGACGGTAAACCAAACTAGGGGTCTTATTTACCTAAACTAGGAGGTTCCATCGAGTGCAAAGTTTAAGTTCATTCTATGGTTTCAATTTCTTCTATGGTAAAAAGGATCACACATGAAGACATGTTATGCACAGATCTTATACTAGGGTTGAGTGTTTCGATTAAATCTCTTTATTACATTTACAAGGTAAGAATACAACAATAATTAATTAATCATTTATTGAACACTAAAAAAATGCACTACAATATTAACTTCAAATTCATTTACCATATATATATCAAACCTTTTTACCATACCATATAACTATGAATCAAAATTGAACCTATGATTAAATGCACATTTCCTAAGATATCCCTAAAACTAACATCTCATACATATTAGCAAATTTCAAATATAACTTTTCTGTAACATGAGACTACATTATACATATATTCATTTTACAATGACCTATATAAATTACAATAATAAATAATGAATTACACATCCTTTTCGCCATCATTCTTGCATCCTGCAAAAACCATGTGAGCATGAAATCAATGATAAATCGCTGGCATGGAATCCACCCTAATCTAACATAATTAATGTCTTTAGTTTCCCATTTACATATAATAATAATTATAATTTTCATTCAAAAGAAAAGGTTTAGAAACATGTATTCATTTCATTTCATTTCACTTCATTTCATAACCAAGGAGAGAGAAAAGAGAGAAGAGAGAGAAACACCATTTTGTCAAAAGTTCTATTTCACACAACAAGTTACACTATAGAGTTTTCAAACAGTTATTTACATGTGTCAAAAAATTTCCATGGTGGTTTGGCAACCCGACAGGGGTCCTACAACTTTCTTTTACATTTTCTTGCTAGCTACAAAAATGTTCAAATCAAGCTCGGAGGCTAAGAAACCACTTTCAAACGTTGTCTTCTGATGAGAAAACACACCACGGTTAAATTTCTACGTCCACTTATATACCAAGAGTTCATAGAACTAACGAAAATTTAGAACTAGCGAATGGTTTACGATTGGCGGTGGCTAGTTTTCTGAAGGGCCATCGGTCGTAATTGGCCTAGTTGCAAATGATCAAAAGTTAGCTCGAGGGCTCACAAAACCACCTCCAAAACTAACGTTTGATGGATGAACGTGCAATGAGAAATTTCCTACAAGTTCCCCTATATATGGAGAATTCACCAAAGTCACAGGACTGAGAACTAGCAAATGGTTTTCAAATGGCAACAAGTTTTTTGAGCCACCGATCATAATTGGTCCAGTTTGACCTAGTCAAACTGTGACTAGAGGCCTATAAAATGTCCTTTTCCAAACTATCAAGAAAATTTTTTTTCCCTAAACTAAAGGTTCCAGGAAATTGTCTAGTAAAAATACTAGAGGTTTGTGAAGATGGATAATCATTTCTCTATCCAGGGTTCAAATGGTGGTTCAAAACAAAAGCCAACTTTTTAGATTTAACAACTTCCTAAAAGTAAAAAAATGATAATAACAGGGGATCTCTATAAGGGGAAGTTAAAAAGATCACAAATGTTCATTCAGGGTCAATCTAAAGGCTTAAGTGACACCTCCATACAAGGAACAAGGTACACTTACGAAAATTAACATCCTCCTTTTCCTGAAAGTTACGAAGGTTAAATTTGTGAGTGTCTTGGAAAATTGCTTTTTTTAAATTTACAAATAAACAAAAATGGTTACAACATATTTAAGGAAGTCAACTCAACTTGTCAATAAAAAATGGTGGACACTAGGTGATCTTTGTTTTTGATATTTAGATCATCTCAAAGCGTGAGGGTTTAAGTTATGTTTAAATGTCTAAAATTATAGTTTGGTTTCATAAATCATTATAACATTTTATTGTTTTTAACAAGTTTATTTAATATAATCAAATGTATAACCAAAAGAAAAAAACCTTGCTAATGTTTAAAATTTTATTCATTGCAAAAGAAAACCAAATTATGGAAAAATTATGAAAGATAAGGAGAGAAACCATGCCTAGAATGATGATAAATCTCCTAAGAGTATGATCCTAGGCTCCTTTGATTTCGAGATACACATTAAAAAAGGCTTTAATTCATTTTAGCATTTCAACCAAATATTTAATCATCTCAATTTCATCACACCATTTTGCATAAATTTTTTTAGTTCCAAGGCCTTCAAACAAACAAACCCTTATTGTACATAATTCAATATTCTATGTTATCATTCCATGAGGCCACACTTTTAAATTTATTCATTTAGTCATTGCAACTAAAGAACATCTAAGGATACATGGGTAATCCCAATAATAAAGTAATAGTCCAAATAATTTTTAACATTTTATATCATTGGCATGATATCATCAAACCATTTATATACAAAATTCATTAATTCAATCTCTATAAATTAGGCAAAATGTATTTTATAAATCAAATCTTACACATGAATCCAAAATTTCTGAAACTTTATATCAATGTATCCACATTTCATCATTTCTTTTTCTTATGATTACTGAGGTTTCTTTCTTTAAAGATTCACCGACACTGCATAACCATTTGATTTATGCAATGTGATGCACTTTTAATTCATTCAGTATAGAAGTCATTTTGTCATGAGAAATGTATCAAAATTCCTATTTTTATGACCTGAGATATTTCATCTAGAATGAATAATCATCAATTTAAGACATTCTTTGATGTTCCAAAAACAATGGGGAAAAGATGTGTGTGTAAAAGGAGATCAAAAGATTCAGAGCTCCTCTTGGGACTCAACTGGGAGACTACAACCTATGGACAAATCCTCTATCTTATTCATCCTTAATATACATCCTCAAAAAAACTTGTTAAGTAAGAAAGCATTTTAAATGGTTTTTCTCAGATGATGAAAAACATGTTACTTGAATGTCCAAGAATCAACATTTTTTCAAATGACATTATTAAATTGTTTTATAATCCTTTCAATTCAAGGTTCCTCATTTTGCATAATGTCTACGCATGGTTTTCAACTACTACACATTTACATTTCCAAAATATCCTTTATACCTTTTTTTTTGTATCACATTCCTTTTCCAAATGAATGTCCCATTTTGACACATGAGGAATATGCTATCAAAGGTGTGTTGGAAATCTAGTTTTAAAACTATATATGCATTTGTTTGAAAGTTTCTAAACCTTGAATTCATTTGTAGATGTATCATATCCTAAATTATAACCTTAATATTACATGCCTTTCTCAAGATGACACCACCTCCTTTTCACGTAGAGTCATGGGCAACATTCTCTTTCTATGTTCATCTATTTTGAGCCTACTCAAAACATTTTTTCCAATTTCTTCATTTTATGGATTCATTTTTTCAAGAATTTTTTAAATATTCCAAATGCAATTCTCACATTTTCCCAGATATTTGTGCAAATCGTTGAATTTCACTGGGAAACATGTCTATATATTGGATAAAATTTGCATTCATAGAAGTAACTTGGTCATTTGGTGGGACCCATTGCCATCAATGTTAATGCTTCCACAAATTTAATTAAACTTCCTTTTCATCAAACAAATGATTTCTTGTTATTTGTTACACATGCCCACATGCCTGGGGGATACCTCATTCACCAACCACTCCACCCTCACTCCATTACCCCCACATCCTCCCCTTTTTATTTTTTATTTTTTATTATTTTTTTTTTTTTTTTTTTGCCACTACATTTCCCTCCCCTTATAAGAGCATCATCCTCGATGTGACACAACACCAAGATTAAAAATAATATAGAAAGAAAGAATAATGACAAATGTATCATAGGGATAAAATAACTTTGTGTTATAAACATGACCACAAGGAAGACAAATAAATTTTAACAATTCTTAAATTTTAATGTTTTGTGAAGATTGGTAGTTTCTTTTACTTATTATAACTTAGTTAGTTTTTTTTTCCTTAAAGTAATATTTTAATCTCAAACTCTTAATATTTCATTGTTTAAGATTTTAGTTTATTTATTTTCATGGGTGCCCAATAAAATTGACATCAAAATACCACACAAAACCAACACAACACAAATGGTCCCCATGAAGACATAAATGATACATACTTTACAACTATATCACATCACAAGAACTCAACCAAACCATGGAAGAAACATACATATCCCTCACAACATAGTACTTATCACACATGCCCCACACAATAGTACTCATAACATAAACATACTACAACAACATGGAATTCCAACATATACACATATGAAGGTTTCACAAAACTCCAGACCATAATTTATAGCTACATAGTGTCAAGATGGAAACAATATCACAAGACATAAACAAACTCACAAAAGTACACATAAATCATAACACCAACTCCATACCTCCCAAAACATCACAAAACAACTCCATATACTCCCACAAATAAAATCCATCACAAAAAACATCAAAAAACTCCAATAACTCATATCACCCAACCCAAACCTCCCAAGTCACAAACAACTCCATATACCTCAATCCAAAGTCTCTCATGCCCCCTCAAGTCTCTTACCCTCCACAAATCTCTTATGCCTCCCTCAAGTCTCTTATGCCTCCCTCAAGTCTCTTATGCCTCCCTCAAGTAATAAAATAAAGATAAATTTTCCTTTTCACTCCCCAAAAGAGGTCGGTCACCCTATGGCCCTAGGCACATAGAGTCCAGATACCTCTAACCCAAGTGACATAATAACTCATGGTTCAACAACCCACTAGTTATCTATAACTCCTTGGGGCATACCCCCATACAATGAAGCGGGTCCATAGGTCCCACCACTCCATGGTGAATCCCATGACCCTATTCCAACACATTACGACATTAGAACCAACATAACAATCCATATCAAATGCCAAGTGGCAAAATCCCAAGCCTTGGGCTAGGCTATAAAAATTTTAAACTTGAAAAAAAATTTAAAACTAAGAAAAGAAATGGCTAATTAGCCATGGTTAGTGCAAAAATCTAATGTTAGTGCAACAACCAAATAAATGCCCAAAATATAAGAACATGTCAATCAAGAAAATTGTTGGTTCTAGCAAGAAAAGGGAAAGTTTTCAATTTACGAATAAAATACATGTATAGGAATAACACATTACAATAACTATGTGGCCTTATATAACCACCAAGGGGGTACTCAATGAGTTACTGGCACTTGGAAACATCGAGCCTCAGCTTATAAAATAACATATCAAATAATACAACTATCATCATCTCTATCTGAATCATCCCACCACCACTTCGACAAGGCTCAACATAGTCAAAATCACATAGGTTGAATCCATACGATAACCATATCGGGAGAGAGAAAGGAGTACAAGTCACCATCTACTTGAGCCTAAGGTGTCCAAAACACAATATGCATGACACCCATTGAGCAAGTGCCACACATACCAAATGAACAAAAGTGGGTTTTCAGCCTATGTAAGGCTCCACTTCCTATCTCATACTCGGATCAAGTGACTGGTCAATGGTACACATTTCCTCACTCCAAACATACACCTTTACCGATTTCCCTTAGGGTCGGTTAGTGTAGGGTCCACAACATAACACATAACTACATCACTAACACAATGGTGATTCACACAAATTAACCATAGCATCTTACGCATGGTATATATATAGGGTAAAACACAATCATTACTTCACGGGTTACGATACATCACATTACCACATTCTCACCCAAAGTGCAATCACTATACAATAGGGATCATACGCTCACCATATGCCCCTAAATCACGACATGAACCATCACATATTACATGAATTATACATATGAGGAACACAATGTCTAACTTTACAACATATAGTCAATTTCAATACAACATGGTGATGCACATGATTCATCACAATACAGTGACGACATCACGATAAAATCTAATTCACTTTACACCAATTTTTCATGCAATACATCAATACACCTACATATCACATAATGAAAAAATGCTCCAACACTTCACAATCCACAATAACATTCTTTTTCACACACAAAATAAGGTGGTACATCACACGTGAACTCTTCATAGAATCCATGAAAAGGAGAGAGAATACTCTCATCACAAGCACATCAACATGATAAAAAAATACACACTAAGTGACATACACAACATGTGCATTCACAATTTCACAATTACAACATAGTTCACATCACACTTATATCACATTACTCTTCCAATATCCACCACCATCATGCAACACCATCACAACTCCAATCTTCCCCAGGTTCGAGAGCATGAACCTCCACTCTGATACCAAATGTAATGCCCACATTTTACACACACAAAAACAACAATAAAAATACCAAGATAATTTTTTTTTACTTACATTGCTCACTACACAATGCCACAAGGGCTCCAAGTAAAGAAAACTCAACAAAGCATAAGACACTTACATAAGTCATCGACTCACATAGACACACGACAAACACCATATACATGTCGATGCCACACTTTCTCCAATGAATCAAATGCTAGCAATAACTCAACCACAAGAAAAAGGGACTTAAGGATTGAAAAACCCACAACACATCATTACCATGGTTACATCTAGGTTACGATTAACATTCCAATAACATTATTATGTAAGTATAATTTTCTCCTTTTCCACCTACAAATTCTTAAATTCATTTCACATTCCACTTATTGTTCGACCATTTAATTTTGCTCTTTATCCCTTATGACAATCTCCATAACTTACATAAGTATTTTCCATATTTCAAATTACATACAAAGATCCTAATTCTCTCATTCTTATGTTAAGATTATGCTTCCCAAACACTTATTCAATGTTTAAAATTTACCCTTTCTACACAAGTGAATCTAACATGATGTCAAGATGAAATCTTAGGATTAAGGGAGACTTAGATTCAAGATAGCTTTTTCCAAAAACATTCTTTTTATCACGGTATATTTATTTCCCTACCATAGTTATTATTCAGTTAATAACTTCCATTATATATATATTATATATATATATATATATATATATATATATATATATTTTGTTTTCTCAAAGTTTGATCACACCAAGGAAATTCATATTCTTTGTAACACATGAAAATGTTTAATTAATTTATAAGGACACCAAGAGTGACATTATTCCTAACCTCAAATCTTGTTTTACTCTTATATGATTTACTCTTACATCACACTATGGTCTCATTATTAGCATAGTTTTATAACATAAGGAGTTACAAAAGTTATTTGACTAACATCTTGAAGAAGTATATGATTGGAAGAACTATAACTACACACGAACCTCCAAGTTAACCTCCCAATCAACTAAGGTTTAGTTTAATTCCAATTGCACCTAAGAATCTATGCCTCAACTATAAAAGAGTTTAAGGTGAAAGGACATGCTTATGATAGATAACCTTCATGAAAGACCAAGGTGATATGTTGATAGAAACCAAGGTAACACATTTAGCTGAGAGGAACTAAGAAGTTCATTTACAAGAGTTTAAGACCTAGAAAACTATTTCACGATCTCCATTTATGTCGTCAGATCCAACAGGGATTCCATTCGCTGATGAAGGTATAATTTCTAGATCTAATTTCGTAAGACTTATAATCCAATAGGATACTAAGGGAGTAATAGCTCTACTTACTCCATAAATGGTAAGGTTACACCGCATAGTCATTGCTTCAAACAAGGAATCTTAAGGTGACTTCCAAGGTGGTCTTCACCACTCAACATGGTGTCAGACCTGAAGAGAAGACATTCTCCTCATGGTTACCAAAACTTGAAGGAAACCACATACTCCAGATAAATTTGGACCATGTCATTCCTAAAAGATGGGTTCACGACAATGTCACTAAACATACCACTATGATGGTAAACTCAAACTAGGGGTCTTATTTACCTAAACTAGGAGGTTCCATCGAGTGCAAGTTTAAGTTCATTCTACGGTTTCAATTTCTTCTATGGTAAAAGGATCACACATGAAGACATGTTATGCACAAATCTTATACTAGGGTTGAGTGTTTTGATTAAATCTCTTTATTACATTTACAAGGTAAGAATACAACATGCTAATTAATTAATCATTTATTGAACACTAGAAAATGCACTACAAGATATTAAATTCAAATTCATTTATATATATATATATCAAACCTTTTACCATACATAACTATGAATCAAATTGAACCTATGATTAAATGCACATTTCCTAAGATATCCCTAAAACTAGCATCTCATACATATTAGAAAATTTCAAATATAACTTTTTCTATAACATGAGACTACATTATACATATATTCATTTTACAATGACCTATATAAATTACAATAATAAATAATGAATTACACATCACCTTTTCACCATCTTCTTGCATCCTGCAAAACCATGTGAGCATGAAATCAACGATAAATCACTAGCATGGAATCCACCCTAATCTAACATAATTAATGTCTTTAGTTTCCCATTTACATATAATAATAATTATAATTTTCATTTGAAAAAAGGTTTTAGAAACATGTATTCATTTCATTTCATTTCACTTCATTTCTTAACCAAGAGAGAGAAAAGAGATGAAGAGAGAGAAAACACCATTTTGTCAAAAATTCTATTTCACACAAAAAGTTACACTATAGAGTTTCAAAAAATTATTTACATGTGTCAAAAAGTTTCCACAGTGGTTTGGTAACCCGACAGAGGTCCTACAACTTTCTTTTTACATTTTCTACTAGCTACAAAAACATTCAAATCAAGCTTGAAGGCTAAGAAACCACTTTCAAATGTTGTCTTCTCGAAGAGCAAACATACCATAGGTAAATTCTACGTGTCCTCCTATAAACCAAGAATACATAGGAACTAACAAAATTTATAAATGGCAAATGGTTTACATTGGGCTAGTTTTCCGAGGTCATTGGTCATAATTGGCCTGGTTGGAAATGATCAAAATTTATCTTGAGGGCTCATAAAACCACCTCCAAAACTAACATTCAATGGATGAATGTGCAATGAGAAATTTCCTACGAGTTCCCCTATATATGGATAATTCATTAGAGTCGACGAGGCTGAGAACTAGCAAAACGGTTTTCAAACGGCGACAAGTTTTCTGGAGCCATCGATCATAATTGGTCCATTTTGACCTAGTCAAACTACAACCAGAGCCTATAAAATTCCTTTTCCAAACTATCAAGAAGATTGTTTTTCCCCAAACTGAAGGTTCTAGGAAATTGTCTAGTAAAAATACTAGAGGTTTGCGAAGCGGATAGGCATTTTGTTGTTGTGGGTTCAAATGGTGGGTCAAAATGAAAGCCAATTTTTCAGTTTTGACAGCTTCCTAATAGTGCAAAAACGGGATAATCAGAAGCTTCTAGGGGAGTGGAAAAGGGAGTACCAATAGTCAATCGAGGCTGATCTAAGGCTTAAGTCGACTCCCCACAAAGCAAGGAACAAGGACGAATCATCTAACAATCACCAATCTGTTTGGACACGAGCTTCTAATTTTGATACATTAGATTTTTTAAGAACGTATAAGGTTACGATACCAACATTGACCACAATTTTGATGACAAGAAAATTGTAGTTCGGTAAGGTAAATCATAAGGAAGAGTATTATTATTTCACTAATCGCCTGAATATAATATCCAGTTGTATTGTATCTAATGGTTTCATATTTTTATTCTATTACAAATGGATAACCAAATTATGTGAAAATTATAAGAGATAAGGCAAGGAAGACATGCCTAACAATATTAACGTCCGAAGAGTATGACGTAGTCTAGGCAGTTTGACATGCACTCCACAAGGCTTCAACTCTCTTTTAGCATTTTGTCAAATAGTTCGTGAGCACCCACAATGCCACCATTTTGAATTTTCTTGAAAGGTTCCAAGGCCTTTTTAACAAACCCATTTTGTACATAACCTGCTATCATTGTGGTCCATGAGGCCACACTTTAGGAATTTAATCGAAAATTCATATGCCACTAGAAGATGGACGTGAGGATATATGGGTGAATCCATGGCTGTGAAGGTAATTTTGTACATCTTAATGATGCATTACTTTATCATCAACCAACTTATATACACCTTTTTTAATCTATCTGCGTGATAACCACTGGGTAATGTAGGTATAGGGTCATGAGGGCATGAATCCCAACTCTAAAACTGCACAAATGTTTCCACCTTTCTATCATTTCTTCCTTATGATATTACTAAAGTAAATCTTTCTTTAACCATCTCTGTAGTCACACCTCCAATGTCATTTAGTTGATCTATAAGCTCATGCATCAAAATTCATGTTTTGGAGATATTTCTATCTCCCCAATGACTGAATCAGCAAGACATTGTTGTTCTTGTGGGGGGAAAGTTGTAATAGACACATTTTCATCTTTCTCTGCTACAACTAGACCAATGACAGGTTTTGAATCCTCTATCTTCTTCATCCTTTGCATACAAAAACAAAACAACAGTAGGTAGCAGTCTGGTTTCCTCACGAGATGATAGAAACATGTTTCAAATGCAGATACAGATCCACATTTTTTTAGAGACATTTTGTTAACAGTTCACCCTCTTTGTGTAAGGTTCCTCATTTTGCATACATGTCTACCATAGCATTTGCAACTACAACATCTGACACTATCCCTCTATCCTTTATACTTTTTTGATATCCATACCTTGTTCCTAAGATCCCATTTGACACAGGCTGGGAGGATGCATACAAGGTGTGTGGAAATATGGTTTTAAACCTGTAAATGCATTTGTTTGGAAGTTTCTAAGCCTTCAATAAACCCATTTTGTGTATATCCTGCAACCTTGGCATCTACATGCCTCTCCAGATGACACCACCTCCCTGTCACGTAGGCCTGAACCTTGCTAAATGCCTCATAATCCTACAACTACCAACACTTTATGCTTGATGGATGCCCACATTTCTTTCAGGCATTTTGGAGAACAGATTCACATCCAAAGTGCATGCTTCCACATTTTCAAGCATATCTTCCATTGTTGAAACTATCAAATCTTTTTGCTAAATCTAATACGAACTTAGGTTTCAGTTGGTTAATGCCCGGACCTCAAATTTAATTAAACTCTTTTTTTTGCTAGGGAAAAGAAAGGTCTTCATTGTTATTATGGGTTCCCATATGCCTTCATGCGGGGGCTCACCTACCCCACTCAACCACTTGCCTAACTGCCTCACACATGCACCTTTATTTATATATTTTTATATTATATTCCTTTTTTAGGGCATTACTGATATGTCACTCAGAAAACCAAACACACAAGGTTTTTATTATTGGTTCATACTTCAATGTGAAACATACCTAATTGAAAGATCATATAATACTCTAGAACATATACTTTTCAAGCCTCAAAATTTTATATAGTTCTGAACCTATGTGGATCTTGTTGATTGATTCGTTATCCTCAAATTGAAAGGACAAGTAGCTCACAAATCTTAGAAACACTTAATTCTCTTAAGAAAGGACACTACGTAGAATTTATTCATTTGCATGTTATTCAAATTATTAAACCTTCAAAAGTATTATTGAGGACTGACATTACACTTTTCAAAACCACATGGAGTTGTTGTAATGGCTTAATCGAATATTTCAAAAAGTCTTGATTGAGATTAGTTATGTAAAATGTGAAATAGCATGGATTATTCTTATTGGTTGATAAATGAAAAGGTTATAAAAGAGCTGACATTGCAAATTATGAAGTAGCTTGGAGGTTTTTATGGCATCACACTTCGCAACAACTAATAAGACCCACCAAGCACCACAGGGGGGTTACTTATCAAAAGTATGGTATAGCACGTGCATTCAAAGGGTATTAAAGAATACCCTTAATTCTAGTTTTTACCTCTAATTATTCAATTAATAATATCCCCTCTGTTAGATTATTAGAATGAAAGTAACCCTTATTTTTCCATGTACCTTACTTAGGAATTTTTAATTACAATTTTATTTAACCCTTTTTATTTCTAACGTAATATATTAAACAGAAAATATATCATATTTCTCACTCAATTTTATTTAAATGCATTTCCTCTCGAAAGATAGTTCGAATCCATTAAAGCCCTATTACAAATCACCTTATAAATGTTAATATTTAATCATTTATCAATAGTTCTTCAAATAATTAAGATGGTGAAATAATATCATTTATGTTGAAAATCATACTCAATCCTAGTTTTCTACCATCTTATTCTTTCTTGGTTAAGAATATCTTAATTGATATTTCTTTATTCAAAAGATATTACAATTTAACGTTATGAACATACTCCTTTTGAAATTTTAAGGTATTTAAAGTTAAAAACTAAGGTTCAAATAATTTAGTTTTATATTAACATTAAACCCCCTTTCCTTTGGCCCACCTCTTTAACCTACCTCCATACCTTATTCAAAATATTAATAAATTAAACCTTTTCACCCCCTCATGTCTACTTGGTATATTGAAATTAATTTTATTTACCTCAATATGAACCCGCTTGCTAGGATATTGCCTAGCTAGTGAATCCCCGTGCCAAACACTAACATTGTGAAAACCATATAAATTTGGAGCTTTTATCCATTTCATCATGTCTTCCATTACCTTTACCTCATCCATATTCATCACCTCCCTTTACACTCACCATTGTATCATGTTTATTCGAAATTAATTTTATCAAAAAATAAAAAGTCTTAGGATTTATAAATTGAAAAAATAATAAAAATAGTTTTTACCTCATATATAGAGGTTATAGAGAAAATTTGAAATACTCAATAACGTTAACTCAATTTTTCATAAAATCATCATATATTTTCAATTATAAATTCTATCAGAAATATAGATGAAGCCATACTTCTTTTCAATTATAACTAAATTAAGAGTATATTATTTATACTTTTCAAAAATAATTTAAAAGTTTTCATTTCTTCGGCAAATGATACTAACTTTCGTATTTCATCTTCATGCCTTATATCATCATTTTTACTAAATTTTCTACCTCCAATAGTGATAGACCAAGTTCTTCCTATCCATTCATCTCATATCTTCTTTACACTTCGTAGGTTACTTCTATTGCAACCTATTTTAGTATTTCCATTAGAATAACTAGATTTTTCCTAGCTTGTAGAACTCATTGAGTTGTATCATCATTCAATGATTTTCTCTTAGCATATGTTTTACCTCGTTATTCTACAATTCTTATTATAATATTTTTCCTAAGATTTGTATTACATGGGTCCCCTTAGCATGTTTTTATACATTCTATTGGTTCACTTTATAAAACTACACCTGGATGAAGCTAATTATGAGGTGAATATGCTTCATTTGAGTTTTTTTTTTTTGAAAGTTCTGATGGATGGGATAGATTTTGAAATCTATGGTGGGCGGGATTGTTTTTGAATCCATTTGGAAGGATTGTTTTGGGGTGAAGGCGAGTGATACGGTGATGGCCCCAACTTGTGGGTGGATCGAGTATCCGGAGGAAAAAAGAGGCTCTTACTTCTCTTCTTTCTACATCTTGGAATGGGACACTCCCTTCCTTGGTTGTTTTATATGTTGTCATAGAAATACCTAAAAAAGAAACATATATTATTTACAAGGCAGGTTTGTTGGGGAATGCCCTAATATTGAGTCTCTAAGATGTTGGGATAAACATATATTCCCACACATTGGGAATTTAGAAATACTTTCAATGAAAAATGAGTCCTTTATTTTTTCATTTTCTACTTTTGAAAGAATATTTCCTTACTATTTTTCGTAGGGGCATGGTTTTATCAAAAAATAGTATTGAATATGGCTAAATGGGATCCTTATAACTTCCAAGGGGGAGCCTTTCCCTATGCTTTTCCTTTCTGGGTAATGTTGTCTTCCCTTCCTCTAGAATTTTTGGAGTCCGATGTGATTCTAGTTATTGCCAATGATTTATAGGTTTTCCTATCTATCCAACAGTTAGTGCTCTAGAATGATTTATGTTTGATTTTGCATTAGTGTCTCTTGTAGAAAGCTCATCCTGCATCTATTTGAGTCATTTCCAAGGATGGGGTCTAGGTTCAAGAGTTGGTTTATGAATGATCTAATATATTATGTGAGAAATGCATGGAATTAGGACATAGCACAACGGGATTTATTACTCAGTTGCTAGATTAGGTGAAGAATTCCACCGTGGAACATTTGGACAAGATGAAGGGAGACTTTGTGTGTATTTTAAATGTGTTGGTTTTGGTGGCACCACATTTGGTTGCCAATTTAGAGGTATTGGGCCCCATTCTTTGACATATGTGTTTCTCGCTACATCTTCCCAACTGGTGGAGCTGAGCGGTAACTAAAATTATTAGGTGATCGAGAGACCTAAATTGATGGATATGGGTCTGAATAAGGTTGTAGCATGTCCTCAAGGTCTGAAATTTGAAGGGGAATCACTTTTGGTAACCCCTAATGTTGACATTTCTCACACCCGTGCGAGAAATTCAACTCAAAAAATTTAGTTTCTTGGTATGGAGGGGTTAAGGGTTTGACTATTTTGGGGTAGTCATCGGAATGGAGGTACAAATTTTGTTGTTTCTCGGTTTTGGATAGTCTTGGGAGTGACATTTAAATACAATCAGCAACTCAAAAGCGAGTTTCAAAATGTCATGCCTCATAGATGCAGCCATTCCAATTTTTTACCCTCTTCAGAACTATGCAATAGTCGTGAAAACCATTATAAGGCCCTAAGGAAGGCAGGAAGGGCAACATGTATCAAAAATCACAACTTTGTGAAAGCGTAATCAAATTCTGAGGCTTGAAGGATAAGGTACAGTACAGATTGCATGGGTGATAACTTATTTGTTTATCAGTTTCATAACAAGAAAAGGTACTTTTAATCATTTTATTCCTTATATTTAAGTGAAAATGCATCTATATATTAAGTTATTTAGGTTCATTTCACACTATGCTACTGAAACGAAATGCAAAAGAATGTACACAACTCATTACACAAAGGCATTTTTCATTTAATTATAAGGAATAATTGTACATTTTCTCACACAAGCCATGAGAAATAACTAGATAAGGAAAGCATGCATACAAATGAAAAACTAAAAATAAAAGGAGAGAAGGGACCCATCATTTCCTGATGACATGATCCCCTCTCGTGCATTGTTGTTGTTCCATATTCATCCATACTGCTCTATGTTACACGGAAAGAGGGAAAAGTTTTATGTTAGAACTCGGGGTGACTTTAATCCCGTTGTATTTTAAGTTTCCTCGATGTATATGTAGGCTAAAAGGAAAATTTAAGGTCGAATTGAAAGAATGCCCAGATTCATTAACTAAAGAATGATGACATGTTTCAAATTTGGAACATCATTGATAATTTTAAAGCATGTTTCAAAAGTTACAAATTTAAGAGGTAGAAGTTCTAAAATATAAGAAACAATCAGCTCATCAAGTACAATTTTGTAAAACTAGGAAAAAGAGTACATCCATATGTATGAAGCAAATAAAGTTTTCACATCTCAATACAATGATTATTCAAGCTCTTATAAATAGTAGCTTCAACATGTATTTGAGTAGAGCAATCTCATAGAACAAAGAGAAGGCAACTTGCAAAGGAAGGCATTTAAGCACAAAATGGCCAACCCAAATAAGTTGGAGTTTTTTCCTTTGCCAAGACCCATACCTCTATCTCGTTATGGGTAACATTGGTTACATTGACCCTGAATATGTAAGAACATAAAGGCTTATCGATAAATGTGATGTATATAGTTACAACAAATTCTTCTAGAGTTGCTTGACGGGGAGGAAAGCTTTGGACAATCTTTGAAGAAGATTGTTGCATTTGTTAAGATTTTTGTTTTTTTAACTTTCTTTGGGAGCATGCATTTTACACTATTTAAGTACTTTAAGGTTGTTATTTGAAGCATGGAGCAATCAACTATGGATGGAGTTATCTTTGACATTGGTATGTGAACACAAATTCTATCAAAAGTAGACAACAACCCAGTAATGGCATATCTTATTTATCAGCTAACACAGGTTAAGATATAGCAAGCTACGGGTAGCACAGAGATTTGTATAGCAGAATACTCACCCAAATATACAAATGAACACATCAAATGGAGCCATGAACGATTAAAAAAATCGACTCATCTCTTATAAAATATAGCAAATGGCGAATAGATTATAGCAAAGTAGAGATCTTAGAGCTTAATGTTACCCAACTATCAAATAGAGTATTACGAGCTCGCAAAAAAAACACGAGCCAGTAGGAAATACAGAATTCTGGATAACAAAATTGATCATTTAATGTCATCAACCATTCCAAAAAGGAAAAAAATAGTGCTTACCATTGTAATGGAGGTTTCTAGCAGCTCGAATTGAAAAATACAAGGCTCACTAGTAATGGCGACCAAAGGTAGGGAAATCCATCACGCCAACCAAGTCAGAACCCTTTGCTCGCATAACAGAGCAATTTTTAGAGTTGCATTCAGGAAACATTCAAGCCATTAAAACAAAGAACCCTTCAAAAAGCCATAATCTTGGCATGAAATAAAATAAAAGAATACCCAGATTTGTAGCAATGAAAGCAGTGAGCTTGAATCAAAAGAAATGTATGACCAAAGGAAGGTTTACCAGTTTTTGAAATCTTGAGCACCAACTACGATCTCTCAGAATGATGGCCCAGTGTGATGGAAGAAAATATGAAAACCAGAGCTTGCAACAGCTAATTTTGTCCATAGACAAAGAAAAGCTCGAAAATACTTTAAATACAAACCCCCAAACACTGGTAAAGCCTCCACAGCAAGCTAATCTAGGAGCATGAAGCCCAAAATGGTGTCCAAATTAGATGTAAAGGGTAGAACTTTGTGAAAACCCAAGCAAGAACATACAAAGCGTGTGGTGTATCCTTAGCGGCCAAGTGTGAAAATGCTAGATTTTCCTTTCACCTAGAAGCAAAAAAAGAAAACATGGTGGTTTTCCTCTTTCCAAATAGTGGAAAATTTTCAACAAAAACTCCATAGAATGATAGAATGCAAGTCACAGAGATGGAATCTCCAGAAGATAACCCTCCAGACATCGACCCACAATGATAAAGCGAGCCACGAGTTTGGTAAGTAGAAAAAACAAGAAAAATCAGGAAGCCCCAAAAATGTGATGCTAGTTCTAGTTCCAAAATGGAAACCAAATGACAATAGGCACAACTGAGATAACACATCCATGGCAAGTAGCAAACAGAGAATAGAGGACTCGAAGTATGACAACATGGCAGCCATAAAAAATATTGCAAGAGTTCACCCTTATTCCGGGCTTATCAAAATGACCAAAATGGCAAAAGAGAGACATTTAGAGCACGAACCCTAACCTGAGGTTGACCATAGTTTGGTTAAACATCTACCATGTGTTTGTCCATATGCCATGATCGAGAAGGTTCTTTGTCGACCATAATTTAATCATGTGATTTTTCATGTGGAGGAGAAGGGGTCCTAGACCTTGTTCCAAATAATGATTTCTTACTAAAATTTGTCGTGGATTTAAAATTGCATTCTTAGAAAAAATCAGTTTTCAAATACCAACCAATCATGTCATGGTCCAAAGTCAAGAGTGTCATTATTTAGCCAAGAGATCCTAAATGATGCATATAATCCAAAAGCATATAAGACAAATTTAACCTTTATTCGGAGATAAGCCTAGAATGCTAATTATACATGCATTCCATAAGATGTCAAAAATAGATTTTTTAGCTAATAATACGTGCAAAAAAACCTTTCCTTGCCAAGGAGGCAGAAGGAGAACTAGAAGGCTATTTTTAGCCTTTTGCTTGTCTTAAAGAATTTATTAACCTCCTATCTTGTAAGATTATTTGATCAACAAATATTGGAAAATAACACAATCAGAATCTTCACAAATACAAACACATAAAAATACCCAACAAGGTGAACACAATATTTTCGACAATTGTCCCTGGAAAAACCCCGTAGGGAAAACCAGTACTACAGATGAGAAATATATTAAACTTCAGCAAATCAAGAGATACAAATACTACTTGCCTCTTACTGGCAGAGCTCCGACAATCTCCTAATCCTCCTGCTGATATTCCTCCACTGCTATCTCCAACGCTATCACTGCGCCCTTGCTAACACTGCAAGACTACTTGCTAACACTGCAAGTTTCTCTAAAAACTTCCTTGTTACAAATGACCCAATGACCCCCTTATATACTACTCTCGTTGAAAATCAACGGCCGAGATTAATACAAATGAACGGCTGAGATTAAGACAACTCAATAACCATTAACAACCTTGGTTATGAGGTGTCACCTAAAAGGAGTCAATATTAAATAACAATTGTTTTTATCCTAACAATATTTGTTTGACAAAAACAACTATTTTTCTAAATTCTAGGCCAGAACGAATAGCTGTCCAAACTACCCATAACTAATGCTGCTATATTGGGTGAGGACAAACAATCTGTCCAAGCTACTAAGATTAACACTCCCTCTTAGCGAGGAAGTTGTTCTGCATGACACCCAACATCTCTCTGAAGAAGATGAATTTTTCCTTCCCCAATGCCTTTGTCAGAATGTTTACTACCTGCTGATCTGTAGGTACAAACTGTAGCTTAACAACCCCGCGCTGTACACAATCTCTGATGAAGTGATACTTGATGTCTATATGTTTTGACCTATCATGAAACACCGGATTCTCAGTCAACTTGATGCAACTCTGATTGTCGCAGTGTATCACCGTAGTCTCAACCTTCTGACCAAACAAAGCTACTAGCAACTTCCGAAGCCATATAGCTTCACATGTTGCCATGCTAGCTGCTATGTACTCTAACTCGCTAACTCTCGTGAGCCACAGACTTCGCTTCCTACGCTAACCAAGATACAACTCCCGATCCTGCATCAAACAACACCCTCAAAGTGCTCCTCTTCCCGTCAGTACTACCTACGCCCAATCTGGCCAAGATAGCCCATCAACCCGATTCCTTCACCTCGAGCATATCTAATTCCATACTCGATTGTACCTCACAAATAATGCAACGACATGCTTTGCCACAGTCCAATGCACTCTCTTTGGCTCAACCATGAACTGACTAAGAGAGTTAACTACAAAAGCTATATCTGGCCTGGTATTGACCAAATACATGAGAGAACCAATCAACTGCCTGTATAAGGTGGGGTCTACATCCTTCTCCCTGGATGTGTCTACCTTCCTCCAATTCATGATCATGGGTGTAGACATGGCTTTGCAATCTTCCATCCCGAACCTTTTCAAGATTTCCATGCAATATTTCCTTGCCCAAGGAAAATCTCTCCATCATCTTTCTGCCATACCTCCATGCCTAGAAAGTAGTGCATAAGTCCCAAATCCTTCATCTCGAACTCCGCTGCAAGATCCCTCTTGCATTCTTCTATGAGCCCCAGTGAACCTGTAAGAAACAAGTCATCTACATATAGGACAAGAATGAGAATCTCACCTCCAACTACCAAGTAGTAGAGATTAGCATCTGCCTCACTCTTCACAAAGCCCATTTCCTACAAGTAACTATCAATGCGCTCATACCACGCTCTGGGAGCCTGCTTGAGTCCGTACAACGCTCTCTTCAATCTACACACGTGGGTCTCTTTGTTGTGTGCTACAAAGCCTTCTGGTTGTTCTATGTATACCTCCTCTTTCAACTCACCATTAAGAAACGTTGTCTTGACATCCATTTGATGGATCTGCCATCCCATCTGTGCTGAAATTGAGATTACAACTCATATAGAAGTATACCTGCAACTGGAGCAAATGTCTCCTCGTAGTCTATTCCCTCTTTCTGAGAGAACCCCTTTGCCACGAACCTTGCCTTATATTTCTCGATGCTACCATCTGCACCGTGCTTGATCTTATAGATCCAACATGATCCAACCACTGCCCTATCTGTTGGTCTAGGCACTACCTCCCACACATCATTCTGCATAATTGAAGTATACTCCTCAACCATTGCTTCTTGCCACACTTGATGTTGTGCAGCCTCCTGATAGCTAGAAGGTTCACTATCTACCAACATACTAACTAATGCAACATAGTCATCATACCTGGCTGGTGGTTTCCGTTGTCTATTACTCCTCCTAGGAGTACCCACTAACTCCTGAGTATTCTTCTGTGTCTGTTGAACCTCACGGTTCTTGCTGCCAACTGTAGAGGATGAAATATCAACCTCCATGTCTTCTTGATGCATCTCTTCTTGCACCTGTTGCTCCATACTTTGAAAACTCTCTCCTCCTGAGTCTATGCTTGTACTAGTAACTGTACTCGAGCTTTGCTGCCCTTGACTCGATTGAGTGATCCTTGGAGCTTCTGTTGGCTGCTCACTCTGATCATCTACTGGAAAATCTCTAGACCTTCTAAATGCCTTGTCCTCCATGAACTTGACATCACGTCGAACAATAATCCTCCTGGTCCCCTGAATGAATATCCGATATGCCTTTGAGGTTTCACTGTACCCCACAAAGTACCCTCTCTCCGCAGTCTGATCTAACTTGGTACGTGTATCCTTAGGAATGTGACAATATGCCAAACTCCCAAAGATCCTAAAGTGACTGACATCTGGCTTCTTCCCAGTGAATGCTTCCTCTGGTGTCATCTTCCCTAGTACCTTATGTGGAACTCTATTCTGTATGTATACTATCTGTACTGCATGCCTCTACCCACAGATAACGGGGTATATCCTAGTCATGCAACATAGCCCTTGATGCCTCCATTATAGACCGATTCTTCCTCTCAAAGAACTCCATTCTCATGTGTGGATTGTAAGGAACAATCCACTCTCTCTTGATTCCTTCTCTCGGTACAGTAACTCCTGAACTCATTGCTTTTGTACTCGCCTCCATTGTCTGACCGAAGAACTTTTATCTTCCTTCCTATCGAATTCTCCACAAGAGCTTTGAACTCTTGGAAGCGACTGAAAACCTCATCCTTGGTCTTCAAGAAGTATATCCATGTCTTCCTGGAGAAATCATCAATAAAAGTAACAAAGTACTCATACCCTCTGAGAGACTTCATCGACATTGGTCCACATACATCTGAATGTACTAGATCAAGAACGCCTCGATCTCGTGTCACTCCTCGAAAAGATGCTTTAGCAAACTTCCCCAACACGCATCCCTTACATACATCATCGTGCTCTGTGCTCACCTCAGGAACACCTGTCACTGTCTCATGAAGTAATTTAAGGGCTCCATGATGGATATGGCCCATCCTTCTATGCCATAGCTCTCCCTGATCTCTAAGATTACTGTTGCTCATGAGTGCCTTAGGAATATCAAACTGCAGCCTATAAAGCCGACCGCTCCTAACTCCAATAGCTATGGGTGATTTCCAATCCTTGTGCTTGATCAACACATGTGCCCCTCTAAAGAGTACATTGTACCCTTTGTCCTGAAGGACAGATACAGAAATCAAATTCATCCCTAAGCCTGGAACATGCAACACATCATGAAGGGGAATCATCTTACCACTCTCCCTCTGAAACTGAATAGTCCCTTTCCCAACTGAGTTGAGTTTGGACATGTTCCCCATAGAGATCTGGATTCTGGTGCTCTCTTCCTTATAACTGGAGAAGTATTCTCTAACTCCTGTCATATGATATGACGCCCCACTATCTATGTACCAAACACTCTGAGGTTGAGCTAACCATACATGCTATGAGTGCAAACTCATCTTCCATTCTACTAGAGAGCTCATCTGCACTTGTTGAAGCCGCAACTTGCTTCTTGCCTTTCTTTTCATTCTTCTTCCTTTCTGGGCAATCACTGACATAGTGGCCAAACTCGTGACAGCCATAACACTTGATCTTCAAGAATCTTTCTTCTTCTTTTCACCTTGTGAATTTGATCCTTTACTAGACCCCTTCTTTGCTTTCCCTTTACCCGCTAGGGCAACATTTTCCTGTTCCACCTCACTTTTCTGACTCTTATTGTTGGCTCCATTGACAAGACTTAGTCTAAGCTCCTCCTGAGTGAAATCACTCCATAGTCGATCCCAACTCGGTAAGGTGTCTCGTCCATTGATGACTTGAACAAAGACATCCCACCGCTTAGAAACCCATTTAGGGCTATTCTCACTAGCTCGTCATCATTTGGTTTGTCTCCAACAACTGCCAATTCATCCTTGACAAGTCTAAGTCTGGTGAGGTAACTTGTGACGTCTTCTCCCTTATTCATCCGGGTATTCCTCAACTTTTCTCTGAGAATCAGCTTCCGGTTAGTGGTAGCATTCTGGTACAGATTCATAATGGCATCCCACATCGTCTTCGCTAGTATCTAACTCTGCAATATGTGGAACAATATGATCCTTGACACCGTCAAGAATCAGCCTCCTCGCCTTGGCATCTTCCTTCTTATATGCTAAGAGTTGTGTTGCATCTGTAGGTACAGGTACAACAGTGGTCACATATTCCTTGATACCATTCTCTTCCAGCAATAGAGAAATTCTGGCTTTCCAGACACCAAAATTCGAGGCTCCATCCAATCTGTCCTGATCTCTTAAACCTGCTGAGGCCATCTTAAAAGAAAATAATAATAATAATTTTGAAGAGGTTAAACTGGGTTTTATAAACCCTCACTTTCTTTCACCTAGGGTAAATCTCTTCTACCCGAACTTAGCTCTGATACCATGTGAAAAATCTATTACAGTTACTGATTATTAACCTCCTATCTTGTAAGATTATTTGATCAACAAATATTGGAAAATAACACAACTGTAACTTCACAAATACAAACACATAAAAATACCCAACAAGGTGAACACAATATTTTCGACAATTGTCCCTGGAAAAACCCCGTAGGGAAAACCAATACTACATATGAGAAATATATTAAACTTCAGCAAATCAAGAGATACAAATACTACTTGCCTCTTACTGGCAGAGCTCCGACAATCTCCTAATCCTCCTGCTGATATTCCTCCACTGCTATCTCCAACGCTATCATCACGCCTTGCTAACACCGCAAGACTACTTGCTAACACCGCAAGTTTCTCTAAAACTTCCTTGTTTAAAATGACCCAATGACCCTTTATATACTACTCTCTCATTGAAAATCAACGGCCGAGATTAATACAAATGAACGGCTGAGATTAAGACAACTCAATAACCATTAACAACCTTGGTTATGAGGTGTCACCTAAAAGGAGTCAATATTAAATAACAATTGTTTTTATCCTAACAATATTTGTTTGACAAAAACAACTATTTTTCTAAATTCTAGGCCAGAACGAATAGCTGTCCAAACTACCCATAACTAATGCTACTATATTTGGGTGAGGACAAACAGCTGTCCAAGCTACTAAGATTACACCCTTGAAATAGTTTACGCTTCATTTTCGACCCTAACCCCATAGATCTAGTTTATGGATACTCCAAAAAGGAACCAAATTGTAGTAATCTTGAGATTCACCTAAAAATAGGGAGACCCACATCCTATGAGGTGTTTCATTGTATTTGCGAAGTGAGGGAGAAGAAAAGTTACAAATTTGTCTCCCCTCAACACAGTGCACTTAGAGACTAGATAACATATTCTTGCATGCCCGTTGGGACAGAAAAAAATTTTGAAGTTTCATAGACAATTAATTAATTGGAGTGCCATGTTTTTCTTACCTTGAAAATGTAATAAAGAAATCCAAATGAAAACAACTCAACCCTAGTTCAATTTCGTGCATAACTAACTTTCATTTGTTAATCCCTTAGCATAGAAAATTGAGACATTCAAACGAACCTTGCACTTAGTGACACCTCCTAGTTTAGGTAGATAAGAGCCCAAGAATGGGTTTATCATTTTGTCGGTATGTTTAGTGACATCGTCATAAAATTGATAGATAGAAGTGGCATGGTCAAACTTTATATGGAGTAAGTAGAAGTAACACTTCCTTCATATCCTAATGGACTACCTTGTCTTCCTCGGGTTAGATTTAGAAGTAAATTTCTTCATCAAATGATTTTCTTGTGGGATCCAGATGACACAATGGAGCTAGTGTAATAGTTGTACTATTACTTAAACTCTTGATAATGACCTCTTTATATCCTCTCAACTAAATGTGTTATCTTGGCTAGTGAAAGTATAGCGCACAGATGCTTTGCAGAGGCTTTATTGGGTAAATATGTTTTTACACCTTAATTTGATCTGTTATAGGGCGCAGATCCCCGAGTGTAATTCGGAATTAAACTAAACCATTTTTTTTTTTTTTCGAGGTTAACGGTGGGAAGAAAATTTTGAGTAACTCTTTACAAACAAAATTAATTTGAAAGATGTTGACTTAAGAGAAATCAAGAAACTAAAAACTTGGTTCTACAATTCCATAATATGTCACTTACAACATTAAGAATAAAAGAAATTTCACATGCGAGAATCGTGAAATGCAAAAACATGGGATCTTACCTTGAACACAAATCACTTGTGGTTCATGTGTAGTTTATAATGCTTCCAATCATGTACTTCTTCAAGATGTTAGAAAATACTTTTGTAACTCCTTTTGTTATAAAACAATGCTAATAATGAGACCATAATGTGATGTAAGAGTAAAGCATACAAGATTAAAATGAGATTTGAGGTTAGGAATAATGTCACTCTTGGAGTCCTTATAACTCAATTAGACATTTCCTTGTGTTAAAAAGAATATGAATTGCCTTGGTGAGATCAACTTCGAGAAAACAAAAGATATTTATAAATCTAAATAAAATTTCTTGACTTGGAAATGTTGAATGGATTTAACAATTTATCAAACTATATTAACTATGGTAGGGAAATAAAGATACCATGATAAAAAAAAATGTTTTGGAAAAATGTATCTTGAATCTAAATCTGCCTCAAATCCTAAGATTTCTGTCTTGACATCACATCAGATTCAATATTGTAGTAAGGGTAAAATTTAAACATTGAATAAATGTTTGAGAAACATAAGCTTAACCTAAGAATGAGAGAATTAGGAACTTTGTATGCAATTTGAAATATGGAAAATAATTATGTAAGTTATGGAGATTTTCGTAAGGGGATAAGGGGCCAACTTAAATTTTCAAACCGTAAGTTGAATACAAAATGAATTTAAGAATCTTTGGTGGAAAAAGGATAAAATTATCCTTGCATAATAATGTTCTTAGAATGTTAATCGTAACTAAGATGTAATCATGGTAATGATGTGTTGTGGGTTTGCTAATCCTTGGGTCTCTTTCTTATGGTTGAGTCATTACTAGTATTCATTCATTGGGGAAAGTGTGGCATTAACATGTATATGGTTTTGTCATGTGTCTATGTGATTCAATGACATATGTGAGTGTCTTATGTGTTGTTGAGTTTCTCTACTTAGAGCCCTTGTGGTGTTGTGTAGTGAGAAATGTAAGTCAAAAAAAAAAAAACCTGTTATTTCTACTATTGTATTTGTGTGTGCGTTATAGATAAACTCACATTTAAACACCCTTCTCCCAAATTACCCAAAAAGAAAATGAGACAAGCTTATGCAACTTTTCACAACACACATATTCCAACCCATCTTACATGGATGGTGACAAAAGAGAGGCTAAATGGGAGGGAAAATCCCTCCATGCCTTGGAATTAAGCCCCCTACCTAATAGGTAGGGTCCAAGGGCTTATTTTCATGCTAAGTGAACTCCCAAAACTAAAAGGGGTCACTTAAAATGCCAAAAATAGCCCAATTTCGGGTTTGGCACATTTGGGCACATATGTAGAGGATGTGGGGCCCACTCAAGGGTGCTCATGTGACCTCAATCCTCCCTAATTAACACACACTTACACAAATACAAACTTAATGCAAGTGGGGACCATTAAGTCCCCAACCTAGTTTACTTAACAAAATAAAACAACCTAAACATAATTAATTTTACATGAATTACAACATTACAAATAAGGGTCACTCATGGTGCCCAAACAATACAATCAAACAATAAGGCCTCATACAACTAACATGGTTAGGACTTAGCCACATGGGCTTCTTGTGCACAATCTGCATAGCCGCCCAAACACAAGTTCTCATGTGCCCCGCACACTCAATGCACACATTAAACACATCTACCTAATACAAGTGTAAATTAACTACTCAAAGAAACGATCAAGTCTAAACATGAAATCTATGATATCACAACATCAACATGGAATCATAAATGAGAAACATGCATAATTCCACACAAATTCACCATGTGTTAGCCATTGCAATACATATAAATGACATATATCCATGCTATCATGTGTTCTCATCCATAATCGAATAATCTATATCATCAAGACGTGTGACTAAACTATGTATCCATCATATATCAATTAGGCCCAAATAACATAGCAATATGTTAGTATCCACAACATCTAATAAAATGTGCCAACATACTAATCAAGCTTAAATTGGTGCTACGCACCCAAATCACCATACATGTCCATGAAGATCAAATAACATAACATAATGTCTAAAATATGTCAAAATCTCTGTCAAATCATAACTATGAATAAAGAAGTCAGCAGATAACTGAGGCTATAAAATGTGGGCACTACACAAACCTCTTTTAATTTGGTACCTTTTCAGGATCTTCACATAAAGGAAGGTTTGTATAAGCTATGTATGCCTCACGATTACCATTAATTCCTATTGAAGAAGGCACATTCTACACTCTCTGGTGGTCACTTTGACAAGTAGAAAACACTCCATCACTTGCAATGGTTCTTCTATTGGCCTCACATGCCACAAATTGTTCTTTATCATTCGATATTGTATCATCTAATATCTTTTTTTTGCCTCCTCTTATGTGGGATTTGACTCAAACTCACATAGATCATGTTTAGTCGAGAAACCCATTCTTCAACAGAGCATTCTTCACTTGATGATTTCTTTGGTGTTCCACATATGACTCCACCTAAGTTACCTTTCTCCTTATTCTTTTTTGGAATCAAACATACTCATAAAGAGTAGGCAAAGGTTAACTCCTTCATTCGACATTTACAATATCTCTAGTCCAACATTGTTCCTATCTTTTAGAAGACTCAATAAAAGCAAAAATAATTGATAGACCGTTGTTAGATTCCACCAAATTTCATCTTTGGATGGATGTCAATTGAGTTTTTGTTACGAAGACTCACCACACCCATCACATTTTACCTTGTTCCCAAACATGGATAACTTTTACACTTCAAATATTTTAGTTATTCTCTACATTGTAAAAGCATTAGAATACATTGATTTGGGTTTCGCGGTTAACACCTCTCCGACCTCAAATAAAGTGCTTTTATTATTATGCAAGGAAAATGGCATGTGTGAAAGGGCGTTTAGGATGTGTCGCTCTGCATGTTATGCTTTGGGTTTTAAAGAGCGCTTAACGTGGTTGGTGGGTTTGTTTGACATGGGTCTATTTTTCCCACTCAACTTTTATTTTGTTATTAAATAGATGGAGAAACAAACTGCAAATACGATACTTTTAAGGCTATACAATTCATATCATATCTTTTAAACTGCAATCTTATCAATCTAAGGAATATATATACCGAATGCCGTTAAAAACAAATTTAAAATCTGGCCTACCTCTCCAAACCCTAAATTTCCTACATTAAACTTGTCCTATTAAGAAAAAAATTGATAATAGCGTTCATCTTCACCCCTCTTCCTCTCCCAATGTTTCTCTCCTTCCAATATGAATCCTTCAAAAGAATCCTTTCGACGTTCCAATCGTACATTTCACGTCCGATTGCTAGTTCAGTATCACAATTATCTATAATGTTTATTCAAATTAAATAACCTCTTAAAAGTATTCCCGTTAATCTTCTTTGGGATGAAACACATTAATCATTAATACATTTTTCTCTTTAAATATTCAATATTATTTAACCGTTATGGATACGTTTATTATGTTGAGATTCAAATTTGGGTTTGTATTTCTGAGCTTACCCGAGATGGTTGGATAGTATCCAGCATTGGCGATAATCTTCTGTTTTGAGGAAGAGTTGGTACACCCGCCTACATCTGGGTTTCAATGTCTCATACAAGAACAAACCGTTTAATTATTCAAAGCATTTATTCAGAAATACAAACTAATTTATTTTGCAGATCATTTACCGGAATTGGAATCTCTAAGAAGACATGTCTGTAGTGAATACCGCAGTTACATCTGAAGAGCAGGATAATGGCTGTTCTTGGGCGCTTGGCAATGAAATCGCCTCCATCTTAACAGAATCTGATTTTTGTTGTATGCAACATAGCTCAATCAATGAAGATTATGGAATCAATATTGATACAATGGATGGATGTTTCACTCCTCTTTCCGTAATCGAAAATGAAATCACAGATCTGAAAACCCTTATCAGTGATCCTTTGGACGATCATTCTAGATCGAAAGATGAGCTGCCCTACCCTTTGGAGTCGTTAAACAAAGGTTCTACCAAAACCGTGCACTGTGAGAAAACGAACGGCGTAAGGAGAAAATGTCTGAAGAAATCTCTTAATAGTTATAACAAGGGTGCAATGGAGGTGTTGAAGGCGTTCGGTATAACTCAGCCTTCTGCTACAAAAGATGGGCACAGAAAGGTTTCTACCTCGAGAGGAGTGAGAGACAGAAGAATCAGATTGTCCCATGAGACTGCCGTCAAATTTTTCTCTATACAAGAAAGACTTGGTTTTGACCAACCTAGTAAAGCACTGGAATGGCTTATTGACAAATGCATGCCTGAAATTGATGAATTGCCTACAAATCTTTACAGTTATTCACAATAGCTGCTGAGTCTTTCTTATCGCAAGGGCCCGGTATTGCCGACTAAGAAAATTACACATATTTGCAGCTTTTTAGATCCATCTCTTAACTAGATATGCATTGTGAAAATGCAAAGCTCAACTTATTTAAGTGCTCTTCAGTGAATCACAAGTGGTAGAATTAATCATTGATTCCACCCGTACATGCATACATGCAAGTTTTGTTTTTTTAAATTAAGAAAACCTTTAAAGCTTAGCTGTTTTTAAGGAAATCATGTTTTAATGTATGTCGTTTAAAAGTAGAAAAAGGAACTTTATTTTTAAAACATTGCTTGCACATGCATACATGCAGTTTTGTTTATAAAAGTTTCGTTTTAAATTTTTTAAGAATATATGTTTTTTAAAGCGTGTAGTTTAAAACTAAGATTTTTGTGATTTTTTTTTTTGTCTTTAAAAATAGATTTGAGAAAAGCTAATAACGAATTATAAACATGTATGCAACCTTTAGATTTGCAATGGAAGAGAAACAAGGAGGGAAAAAAGCACCAAAATTTATTCCAAATTAATAATAGCAATTTTATTTTAGAATATTGAGTTTGTGTTGTGTTTCTTGTTTTATTCCATTGTAGATTTTTTTTTTTAAGTTTACTTCTTGACAGAACCCACCATCATTACACACATCAACTTCATCCAATTCTTCAAATTCTTCAAATTAGTATTAAAGAAAATTAGAATTATTTTTTTGGTTACAATTCAATTATGGGAGTACCAGTGCAATAAGCTCACTCATCCTCAATTTTCATTATTCATAGGTAAGAATTTTGACAATAAGACTATGAAATTGAAAACTTGTTTTTATTCTCAACATTTATGTGATTTGCTAGAGAATGGGGTCAATGAGCCTCCATAATAAGTAGCTTTGAAGGCCTTGACATAGATAGAAAGGGATGAATTAAGAACAAATTGAAAAAATATGTGAACACTATATTTATAATTCGGTAAGAAACATAAGACAACATATTTCCAAGGTTTGCAAAAACATCTAGGTCTAAAGAATCTTGGGATACCTTAGAGCTTGAATATATTGGTCTTACAAAGGTAAAAAGTGAAAAATTACAAATACTTAGAAGGAATTTTTAAAATTTGAGCATGAAGGAGTCAAAAACAATTGATCATTTGTATATCCATCTTATGGGCCTTATAAAACAAGTCAATTATCTTGGTGCAGAGGGCACAACATTAAGAAAATAAAAATGAAAATCATAGAAAAAGTTATGAAATATCTTACATTAAGTATGATGCAGGGAGCATCATCATGGTAGCTTTGATGGGCAATAAAGTTTGAATAAGCCTTTGAAAGACATTGAGCATATACTAGGAGTTGTAAAAGTCTTCCCTCCATTATATTATTATTCAAATTCAAGTTTGTATATGCATTGTAATAGTGAAGGTGAAAATCATTGTAATAAGTGGTAAATTGACAAGTAGGAGAGGTTGAATAGGTAGAAATGAGTTGTCATGAGGTAGATAAGGTCATGAAGACCATAAAACAAGGTTTGTAACGAGTTGTGAGGTGTTTAGGATGAATATCATCCACATTTTCTATGATTAGAGGTATGGTTGAGCTTTCCTAGGGTAGACTTAGTCAAATAAGGAGCTAGTTGAGCTTCCTAAGGAGTTAGAATACGTCAGTTATTCATGTTTGAGTTAAGAATTTGAAGGAGAAAGCTTGTAATAGGTGTGTGGAATGATGAATGAAGTATGTATGATGATTAGAAGAGAAAATATACCTCTGTTTGAATGAATTTTGCATGTTTTTTATGTACCGTGTAACACTAGCGAAAAACACACACACAAATACAACTTTGAAAAACCTGGATAAATTTTTGTTGACTTACTTGGAGTTTACACAAAGACACAAGTGACCAGAAGAGGCTACGACGAACTCTCAATAATCTTGACACAACATTGACCACATAGGCAACAAGGAAAGATACAACACCCAACATGAACAAATCAATTTTCTTTTCGACAAGGCCCAACATAAAAGTTCAACCTCAATACACAGTTACAGTTGAGGACATCCCATAGGGAAAAATATTTTAAGGTTATTTATTTATTAAAAACGTCTTCCTAAACATGACTTATGATCTAGAATATTTATGTTATGATTCATACAATTCTTCTTACAAAGGCGAACTTCTTTCTTTTATACTATTGATTAATTAGTTTTCAGAAGAGGACCAACTTTAATATGTCAATAACTTGTTGAATTTGTTTGATTAATAGAGGACATTATTTCAATTCTCACAAGGTTAATTAGTCATACTCAAGCTACAGAATTAGTTTCCTATCTCCATTTCACAAGGTGACGAGCGCACGCTCCAAATTTTTCGAGGAAGTAACATTTAGCTCTAGAACTATAATCTCCTTTTGCAAGGATCAAACAGTTTAACAACACTTGAGAGAGATTACAATGTACTCAAGAGAGGTTAGAGGAAGAATATCGAATTGTATTCATCTTTAAGATCTCATTAGATATCAACCCAGATTTTTATTGGGATAAGAATCTATCCAGAATGATTAAAGTTTTCACTTGACGAGATTGACAAGGGCGTAAAAAAAAAAATCAAAAGGGTGAGATAGATTGAATGATTTCAAATCAATCTCCTTCTACTTATTAAGACCTTACTATCTTTCAAAATTTAATCATAGATTTCACCTTAAGTTCGTTTAAGGATTCACCATAATAGGATAATGTTTATTTGTTTAACTTGGGGAAAAAACAAGGTAAATATATTTATTATTATTTAATTTTTTTACAATAGCTAGTTTCCTCTTTGATCACCTAAGGCCTCAATGTTATCAAGAAGATCACATCTACATTAATTCACCCTTATAAATATATATATTTTATTTTGACTTTTATAACCATTATAAGGACCAACCAACCATTTTATTATGCTTAGAAATACATTGTTACTATATCTTAGAAGGGTTTACAACTCAACATTTTATCTCAAGAGAAAATTTTACCATTACTCATTTGTGAAAACTATACAAGGTTACATCAATTCTTTCCAACACGAAGCACATCCTAAGGGAACAAACCAACTCTATGGAACCATGACTAGGGAGCAAGAGAGAATAACATTGGTCATGCCACGCTATACAATTATTATAATTTCTATAATACATTAGAATCTCCCGTAACCATGCGGTAATCAAATTTTATATTTTCCATGATAACAAAACAAGCCAAAATTTCAATAGTTACAACAACAACACTCCACAACAACTAACACTAAGGCACTAGTTTTCTTCTAAATTCCCACATAACCCATTCCAGAGTTTTACAACATAAAATTATTTGTACAAAAGAAATTCATAACCAAGACTGAAGAAATTTCCTATAAGTATTTCCCCATCCACTCACAAAAGCCATCTACAACACATCATTAACGTGAGTTAGTTCGCGAGAACTGAGCAAGATAAGACTACACATAGCAACAATAAGCTATTATCTAACAATGTCAAAAAAAGGAACATTCTATTCCAAGTATTGGATCGAAACTCTAAATACTAACAACTCCTAAGTTATATTAAAATTTTCCACCATGTCAATCTGAGAAGGAAGTCTTAGACCTCAATTATGAGTATTGTTTCGTAATGCCCACTTCCCTATGACACTTAGTTGATTATCATTTTGAGTTATGCAGACTTTTGGATATGGACATGACTTATACTTACGTTGATTAGCATGATGTTTTGTGAGTAGATGCATTTGGGTTATGATTGGATTTTGTTTTCAGTATGATCTACACTGGCTCATGGACAGACTATTGGATACTGATATTATTTTTATATGGATATATTGCATGTGTTCTAACATTGGATTTCTTCGCCATGATAAGTAGAATGTAGTTGTTGAATTTACATTACTATAACTTTGGATAATGATGGAATGCATAATTAAGTTGTGATTTAAACCTTGAAATAATGGATAATTGAATTACGTATAGATGTTAATAAATTTCATGCATATGGTTATTTTGGACATTTTGACATGGCCGCAAGGCCGAAGGAGGTATTTTGCATTTTGCAGGAAACACAACATGATCACAACCATGAGGGGGATTGGGAACCAAACACAACAGGATGTCGGGTGGTTACAACATTTGGTCGTCAAGGCAACTAGTAAATTGTATTGTGTTACCTTTGTTCTTTTATGTGTTAAGAAAAATTTCCATGAGGGGGAAATTTTCTAATGTGACCAAGGGGGTAAGAATTTTAATTACTTGTTTTAACTTACTTTAGTAGGTGATTTCATTTGTGATGTTTTTTTTTTAAAATTTACTTTTGCTAAGTATGTTTAGATTAATGTAACATCTTGTTTTAATTTTTTTAAGTTTTGGAGGGAAGTCTTGTGGGTGTAATTAATTTTGATGGTTGGCTCCTTGAGCCTTGTGTTTTCCTCATGTATTGAATGCTTGTTTTGAGTGTTGACCACTCCAAATCCTTTGAATCTCGAATTTGAGATTTAGGGCAATTTTGGGGGACTTGTGGGACAAGTTGAACTTGTCCCACACTTCCCAAAACCCCTTACCAACCATATCTATGGGTTGGGAAGCCAAAAAGGGGATTATTTATTGTTTTGGGAAGGGAAATGTGACTTTGGAGTGCACTTGTCTTCCTTTTGCATTTAATTGTGCCTTAAGACACATGGGAAGGGATGGATGTGGAAGAGAGATGTCATTCAACCCAACCACCCATTTATTGTGTTTTGGGAGTTGAGTTGACTATGGGAGGTGGTTTGAGGATGTGTGATGTGGCATCCTACATGGAGCCACATCATCCTCACCCTTCCCTTTTGTCTATTTATGGAAATTTCCTCTCTTGTTGAGGGGGTTGGAGTTTTTTTTGTTGAAGAGTTCTTTTTTTATTTTCTTTTGGAGAGAAAAGAATTGGGGGAAAGGAAGAGGAGCTTGAACTTGCATGCTTGGATTGTTTTGGAGGGAGCTTGGACAAAGCTTCTTGGTTTAGGCTTCTCCAATGGAGAGGTAGGAAACCTTCTCCCTTTTTCTTTCTTATTGTTGTTGCTTCTATGCTTAAATTTGTAGAAAATGTATGTTTACTTTTGTGTATTGTGGAAAAATGGATAGAATGCTTAATATGTAGTGTAGGAGAGGTCTATGGGAAAACTCATGAGGGAGGCATAAGAGTAGAATAGGAAATTGTGGAGGGAGTTTGAGAGAGATGCCCATCTTGGGTAAGAATGTTCACATTCTTACCTTGTTCTTGAGGGAGCCATAAGAGGAGGGAGGTATAAGAGTATGGGAGGAAAAAGGGGTACTTGAGGGAGGCATAAGAGTCATAGGGGTTTGAGTTTTATTGTGGAGGGTTTGGATGGGCATCTCATCTCAATGGGGAGGCATAAGGAAAACTTTCCCATAGTTCCTTCTCTTGTTGGCTTGGATGAAAGCCTTGTGGTGAAAAGTGTTGTGTTAATTGTGTTTCCTTTTTGTTTCTTCCTTTTTACCTTGAATGTTGTGAAGAAAATTGTATTGTGGAAGCAAGTGTTGTTGCCTTGAGTTGGAGACCACCCTTCATTGTGTTGTGTTTGGGGCTCGGGGTCAATGGAGGAGATTGCTTCTCTTCTCCATTGAGTTTTGGTTGGGAGGAGAGTGTTGCCTCTCCCCCTATCTTGGTTGTGATTTGAGCTACTTGGAACTTGGAGCATGGATGAAGAACACCTTGGAGCTTGTGAAGACTCTTTCCATTTCCCTTATATACATTATTTTGTTGTAAATTTGTATGAGAAGGAAAGTTGTATCATCTTGTTTTCTTTACAAAAATAAAGGACATTGTAATCTATATTGCACCAAAAGTCACATGGTTGAATGCAAATTTTACTTGAAAGATGCTTACATTGTTGAAAAGATTGTAAGGAAATGAAGGAATGATATGTACAAAAAGGCTTGTGATAGTTTTGTGAATATATTAAAATTTTGTTTGAGTACTTGGAAGTGATGTGTTGGAAAGGTTAAAAAAAAAATAGTGCATTATCCCTTCTTTTATACTTGATGGAAAGACTTAAGTTTTCAAATGGCTTTTAGTATGACAATGAAACATTTTAAGCTCTAGCTCTCTTATGTCTTTCTTTATTTAGGGATCCATTGTAAAACTATTGACAAGTATAGAAGGAAACGAAATCAATGTACTTAAAACCCCATGCAATGTCTATTAAAGATGGACAGAAACAAATGTTGATACAAATACTTAAAAACTTATCAAGACCATCCACACATGTCCTCAACGTTTAAAGAGGAAACGAATGTTTAAATACTACTCCTATTAAATCAATGCTAAAATTTTGAAATCATTATCAAGTCTTATTACGATCAATATATTATCAATCTTTCCTTTATATTGATAGGAGCATATTAAGATAAACTTTTGCCAAGTAGATGAAACTGAACAGTCACTGTTAGTATAGGCGTATATGGTTTTTTTTTTTTTTGTTGTTGTATTTTCTTTGTTTTGTTTAGCAGTTGTGCTTCATGAATATTCTGGCATGAAACAGACCACCTCTAGGAGGTTCTTCTCCACGAGCCCTCGCAAGACAGGCCAGGTCTCAATGGAGATCTTTGTAATAAATTTCTTCAGGTCTCCGTGTAACATTCTCACTGTCCCTTAATCGATTCTGAAGATTTTTGTGCGCCTTTCACTGTCCCTCCACCGTTTTTGATAAAAATAACTTGAAGGTGAACCCCGAATTTGAGGATATGTTCGATACTGGACAGATAACAACATGGTTGGACAGACTGCTGGCTTTATCGCCTTCTCTGTCCCTTAATCGACTTTTGGTATAAACTTTTATCCTGTCTTGCATACGCTATAATAAATAAAAGTAGTCTAAAACCGACTGAATATGAAACATAATTAACACCACGTCCTTGGCTGAGAGTCGTGCTACCCTGGATGACTTCCTGTGGTAGAGAACTCGGGAGCATGTGATAGTATTTGCAAACGTCCAGCAGAGATGTTCACGCGCCCTCGACCAAAAACTACAAGACAATACCAGGATGTTTTAAACCCCTTAGGAAATGTCACTTATCTGATCTTATATGCGCATATAATCGAACAAATTGGCGCATAGATGAACACGTCGCTCTTTTTTTTTTTTTTTAAATGCCCTCCACCGTTTCTCATTCGTTTTTGATAAAATATCACAAAGGAGAATCCCAAAATTTGAATGTACATTCAATACTGAACAAGATAACAACACATTTTGACAGATCATTGTTGCAAATGCCTCTCTGTCCTGGAAACGTTTCGATGCGGAATACCTTGTGGGCGAGGCCCGAGTTCGAAGTTGCACCCGATGCTGCATAGATAACAATATTGTCGGTTTGCCAAGGCTAGGGCCGAGTAGAAAAGACCTTATGCCTGCCATAATCGCCTGAAATTTGTTTTGGGGCACCTCATCTACCTCCACGCGGCTTGGGTGAATTTACCAGTGTTTTCGCTTACTGCCTGGTCTGAAACTTCACCTCAACCACCACTCTTAATGCATGGCCAGGACAGTATAAAAGAAATGGCGAACTGTGTGTGAGATAAGGATTTGCAAATCTTAGTGAGTAGGTGTTTATGCGGCCTGTAGGAGTGGTTTTCCATGCCAGACAGGGAGTCTTTAATGGAGACAGATGGTTGTTGGGCCACCCGCCGCCTCAACCATAAAACGTAAGTTCAGTTTGAATGCCCATTGAATTGGGTTGGCTAATGTTTATCACCCAAAGATGTGGGTCGACCAATGATAGCCATAAAGGTGGCATTGGATGTTGAAGCCCCAATACATTGGGCTGGTGAAGTATTATTAGTATAACTTTCAATCCAAAAAAATCATCTATTATCCTTCTAATATTTGACCACTGATTTTTGAAAAGACTCTTTTAAAAGAATTTTGTATTGTAAAAATCATATTCCTCTCAACTTGTTATTGTTTAAATATATGTAGTTTTTAATTCCTTATACCTATAGTACACCCTTGCAAGACAATGTAGTACTAGGGCTAAACTTAGAACTTGGAGCTAACTATAAAGAGTCTACAAAAAAAAATGTTGGTGACAAAAAAATCAAAAAAAAAAAAAAAACAAAAGTTTGATAGCTTAGTAGTAAGGAACCCTAACATGCGAATATGAGACCTTATGTTTGATTCCTAGCTGGCCCATGCATTTTATCAAAGCACTAACTTTTAAATCGGAGGTCATCGGTTTGAGTAACAACTAGTCCAACATTAGGCTAATTAACTCGAATGACGACTCTCTTCATCTTTTGTGAAACGTCGAATGAGATTAAATTAAACATCATTGATCACGAAGCTTTACCACGACTGTTGTAGTTCGAGCCTGTGTGCGGAGTCACCCTGGAACTTATTTTTTAAAAAAATTGCTCGCATTTTCAGTCGTAAGTTTGTGAAAGCAAGTTCTTCGTCGTCGTTGTCGTCGTCACCGTCGTGAGCGTGGCATCGTCTTTTCCCGGCGTTACGCTTTCAAAGACAATGAAGGTTTAACCATCAAACAAGTAACACCATAGGTTGACAAATAAACTATCGAGTGTAAATGAGAGTTCTGATATACAAGCTAGCACTCTAAACATCCATCCAAATTTTGTAACACTATGGATTTACAAGCTTCCTCAAAAGAATTTATAGTTTCGGTTTAAAATAAAATGGATCACTCCTTTCCATCACAAGTTCCTTTTTAAAACAACCCTTATTACCATAATCAAACCACTCTTTTAATAAAAGAAAACACAGTTTCATGAATCACCAAATACCATTATCTCAACAACAGTTTCCATCAGAATCAACAACACATCTATAAATATAACTCCCAAATGTCTCTAATAATCTTAACAGTTCTATCATAAGTCAACCAAATTTCAATATGCATGAAACATCCAATTGTCAATAAACTTTATTATTAATTTCCAACAAAATCAGTGAGATGGACAATTATAAATACTACCAATAGTCATCACGTAATAGAACTAGGCCAAGGTATTTTAATGATAAAGAAGTACTATCCATAAATGCACATATGTAACTTCAAATCTTGGTGCCAAGAATTTAGTTGCGGTACATGCTTCATGAGGGACGTTCAAAGTTTCCATTAAGGAAAAACTTAACCATTTGGACCTAAAATGATGACCATCAAGCAATTGGGTGAATGTCTAGTATCCTAATCAATTATATAGGAATAACCAAGGTGTAAAATGACTGAGAAATTAGGTACCTTAGCCACGATACTCCCTTCGTACATAATTCTAACCATTGTAGTCAACCACACGTAAAGGTTTGTAAACCTACGGGATTGATTGGATAACGAAGGGGCCACTTACCTAGTCCAAGAAAAGAGAACATGGAGGTCCAAAAGACCTCGAAAACCACACCACTTCGTGGTTGTGAAACACCAAAGGAAAACAACTAACATTATGAAATTTGTTGCCATAACTCAAAGGGTGACTAAGTGTCCATAAAACTATAGTCAACTCCGATCGGTTCAACCTAGTGGTTGTTTGCTAAAGTAAGGTTGTCATGACCCAAGTAAATTGTGCTCAACATACCCATAAATGGAAGGTAAAACTATACTTTGGATTTGGTTCCACTAATCCGGTTGATTTAAGGAGTAGTAGAGAAGGGAAAAAGGGTTATAAACCTTAAAGATCAAAACATCTCGCATATCCGAAAGAGACATCCTTTGATAGAGTAACTACTTGAGTAACCAGATCTAGAGTCACCGAAATAGGAACAACTCGATTATCTCGGAAGGAAAATCTAATCTATAGATAATAAGCTCGTATGAAGAGCAAGGGGTTTAAAGTACAACAAGCTTGTTTTCACAACCGAAAACTCTAGTAATAAACAACATGAACTTGTTACTTAAACCCAGAAATGTAGCTAATAATGTTAGAAGGTCGATCATTCAAGCATGAATACACAATAGCTAGAGAAGAGGAATACATCTTTGTTGTCCACTTTAACACTGATAACTAGTATAGTTAAAACAAGAAAATATTTCAAGAGGAAAGGAGATCTTTCCTAGCAAGGCATACAAACCCACATCAAAAGTAGCAGAGACACAAGTTCCAAAACAATTCTAATCTACTAGAACATACTTTACTTTTTAAAAATTATTAGAGGTCATAAGGTCCAAAATTAGGTTAAATTAGGTTCAGGGTAAATTTCACCATACCCACTGTCTAACAAAGCTAAGTTTCAACTTGATTTTTATCACACTTAATGCACCTTTTCCATTGATTAAATAAGTCCTCTAACTCCTCATATTTCTCAAGTTATGGGCCGACGGGCCTTGGGGTGAAAATTTTCCCAAGAGCGGGCTCATGCAGGCCTTGGGTGAAAATTTTTCCCAAAGGGCGGGTCAAGGCGGGCCGTGGGGAGACTTTTGGAAAATTTCCCATGGGGAAAAAAAACATTTTGCACCCATGGGTCCGTCCGCAAGTCCACAAGGGACACGTGGCACTCCTTTGCAAGTCAAAGAAGGAACGAGGAAAAAAGGCGGAGGAGACATTTTGAAAAATTTCCCGCGTGGGCGAAAAAGCCAACTTGCACCACGCCCGCCCATGAAGTCCATAAGGGACATGTGGCATCACCTAAGCCAACATGGGGAAAGTGGGGGGTGGGGAGAAATTTTGTTTAACACCCCGAAGGGCTAAGAGGGTAACACGACTCGCACCTCCGCCGGCTCCTCATGCCACGTGTGCACTCCTAATTGGGCATGGGCGAAGCTGGGACGGAGGGAAAACATGGAAAATTTTCCAAAATTTTCCAAAACACAAAAAGGAAAAAGGGACTCACTCCTCCACCGATGCCTCATGATGCCACGTGGCATCACCTGATTGGTCACGGGGCCGACGGGAAAAAACTTGGAAAATTTTCCCAAAAATTTTCCGGATGCACTAAGTTTAAAAAGGGGTCCGCCCCTCCGCCAACACCCATGGTGCCACGTGGCAGCCTCTGATTGGTTGCAGGGTGGGGTGGGGGGAAAATTTGAAAAAATTTCCCAAAAATTTTCCTAAGTGCTTAAGGGAAAAATTCGGGCCGCGGGCCCGCCAAGGAAATTTTTCCCAATTTTTGACGCCAAGGAAGAAAAACTTCAGAAGGCCATAACTTTTGATAGAGAGCTCAGTTTTGGGAAAACAAGGACTTTCTGAAATATCTCAATGTCCTCTTTTCACATAGAGATCATTAATTTTTTATTTTGATAAATTTAAGGGGTCAATTTTAAGAAAACGGCCTATAGGATTTACAAAGTGCAAAACTAGTAAATTTTAACTTGTGAGATTTATTCAATTTGATCTTCTTCCTCTCTCAACATGTCAAATAGACATGGAGAGTTGTTCTTAGGAGGAATTAGGATAATTTTGTGAGGTAGATCTGTTTGATTGAATTCCAATTCAAAATTTACAATTTTGACAACAAAACGACTATGAAAACTTTGAACTTGGTTTTTCCAAGTTTTGAAGTATTTCCTTTAAGTGTTTTTGTCTAATTGAATTCATTTAGGGCCTACTACTTCAATTTAATCATTTAATTTGTTATTTTATTGTTGTAGGTTTGAACTGTGCATTTTTTTGTTTTAGATAATTGCTAGTTTGAAATTACAAAAAATAGGGATCAAATTTTAAAGGTTCTATTTAATTACTTTCTTCTTCCAAGTATTTAGAAATTCATTCCAATTCCAATCTAATACATTAGTTGATTTAATCAAACCATTCAAATCCAAAATACAATTCTTATTTCCAATCTTAACATTTTTTTAAGAACAGAGCATTATATTTTTCCTCACACGCATTTCTTCTTTTCAACAGAGATTTCAAACACAATAGATGATCAATTTCAATACAACAATACAAATTGAAAAAGGTAATGCAATCCTTTATTGATTCCAAAATACAACATTACAACCTTTCTTCTTTTATTCCTTCCAAAACATATATTATATACAGAACAAAATAATACATTTTCTTCTCACGTGTTTCACTTTACCACTTTTCAAATAGGGATTTCATAGTGAATGCTAAACACATATTTCCAATGGAATAACAACATATGGACAAGACAAAACCACTTCCATTAATTTAAATGAACTCTTACAACTTCCTTTCCATTTGGTTTCAAAATGCAACATACAAAAACACGTATCTTCTTTCACATTCTTTCCAAAATTTAAAAACAGAGTATAACTCTTTTACATTTCAATATACAACTTGCAATCAGTACAACATCTTTCCATTACAAACATTTACAAGTTCATCCACTTCAAGTGGGAAAGGTTACAATGAGATTTCATTTCACAAGGGACTATCAAACTATCTTTTCTCAGCTCCAAAACAACAACATGCATACTCCTCATTCTTCCAATTTGATCACAACAGAGTAGGGGAAAGGCAACGCTCTCCACCCAACCAAGACATCCAATGAAGAGGAGAAGCCATCCTTCTTCATTGGCCCCCGAGCCCCAACCACAATGCAATAAAAGATGTGATCCAACTCATGGCAACAACAAGGCTTCCACAAACATACAAGCAACATTTTCACAAAGAAACACAGTCCCAAAAAAATGTAGTTTACAACTACATTAAAACATGACAAACAATACAAAGGCTTCATCAAGCAAGCCAAAGGAGAAAGAAGCTATGGGGATGTTGCTTATGCCTCCCAAAGGGGAAAATGGGTATCACCACCTGAGAACAACCCACCAATATATATATATATATATATATAATATCATTTCAAAACCCTGTCATGCCCTTATGCCTCCCCCAAGTACCCCTTATTCCTCACATTTTCTTATGTCTCCCCAACCTCTTATGGCACCCCATAACGAGTAAAGAAATGCAAGCTATTTCTTTGTAAGGTGGAACCCAAATCCCAACTCCCTCCACCCTTATACCTCCCTAAAACACACTTGTGCCTCCCACAAAATAACCCCATAGTCTTCTCCTACACCATTCCTAGGCCATCTACCCAACAACCCACAATATATACCAAAACATTCACACAAGAACATTTACATATATACAAGAAGAGCATTTCAAGAGCCAAGCTCCTACCTCTCCATGATGGAGTTGTTCCAAGTTCCAAAACAACAAGCTTTATCCCAATGCAAGCAATCCAAAACAACCAAGCACAAGCATGCAACAATCTTCCAAAACTTCTCCAAGCAAGAGCTCCCAAAACAATAAAAAAAAATTCACCCAAAATGAAGTCTCCAAAAGTGAAGCAACCCAAAACAAGGCAAGAAATTCAAATTTTATAGAAGAGGGAAGAGAAGAGGATGAGGTGGATCCATGTAGGATGCCACATCACACATCCTCAACCCCAACCCCAAAAAAAGTCAACTTCATTCTCCAATGCATAATAAATAAGTGGGTGAATAATATGACAGTTTACTTACACACTCAAATCCAACCCACACCCCAAAGGACTGAAATTAAAACATGTAAGAAAAGTGCAATTAAAACCTACAATAAGTCTTCCCAAAATGCATAATAAAAGTCTAATTTCAACTCCCCAACCATAGGTAAGGTTGGTATGTAAATTTAAGAGGTATGGGACAAGTTTAACTTGTCCCACAAGCCTCCAAAATCAGCCTCCAAGGACAAATTCGAATTTCCAAGAAGGTGGAGTGTTTCACACTCAAAAGTTAACTTACACATCACTTACAAGGTCACTTACACATTACTTACACATTCTTACAACACTTTAAAACATGGCCAACAACTCTATTAATTACATTCTTATGACATCTTTTAATTAATTAACTAAACAATATGATTACTCACAATATTAACACCACATTAAATAAATAATGAAAGGGTAAGTGCACCACATAAAACACATGCAAAAATTAAACAAAAGGGACCAAATAAAAGAAAAACATAAAATCCCTTGGTCACATTTAAAGGTGATCCCCCCATGGGAATCCCTAACACAAAAACAAACACACAAACAAATACTAGTTGCCATGGTGACCTTGTTGAATTCATCTAGAATTCCAATGTGGTTGGTCTCCAATCCCCGATGTTTGTTGTGATATTTTAACCTACAAAACACAAATACCTCCTTCGGCCTCATGGCCATATCAGAACATCCAAAATAATATAAATATAATTAAAATTCCAAAATCATCTAGATATATGAATCACAACAACATCAAAGCAATCTAACAATATCATTTATAGTTTTATCAACAACTATATCATCATCCAATAATTTTCCATTTCTAGGTCTACTCACAATATCCAAATATCACAAGTCCAACAACATCCATCATATAACCATGTCCAACATAGATATCATCATCAACATATAAAATGTCTCTAATAATCATCATGCATCATAACTAAATCAAGTCAACAATAATCCATGATCTAACATTTAACATCATACTATAATAAAGTCCATAATCATGTCCATAATATAATCAGCAATATCATGATTAGTATCAAAAGGTGTCAAAGGGAAGTGGGCACTACATCCCCTCCCCTTAGACTCGACTTCCTCCTGGAAGTCACTGAACAAATGTGGAAACTAAACTCATAACAAAGTAGCATCCTCCCATGTAGCTGCAGTCTCATCATATCTGTCCCACTACACCCGAACCTGATCAACCTCTCTACCTCAAAGGCCCAAGGTCCTACGATCTAGGATGCAAATGGGCTCCACCATCACCTGCCCCTAATCCTACACCTACAATGATGTCCAATCTAACACATGAGAAGGATCTGCAACATATCTCCTAAGAACCAAACATGAAACACATCATGTACGTGAGACAAGCTAGGTGGCAATGCTAGATGGTAGGCCAAAGGGCCGATACACTCCAAGATCTCAAAAGGACCCATGAATCTAGGAGCTAACTTAGAACCTTTTCCATAATGGATAGGGCTCTTATGTGGCCTGACACGAAGGAACACCTTCATGCCCACATCAAAACTACGGTCAGTCCTATGCTGATCTACATACTTCTTCTACCTGTCATTGTGCCTCCATAGTCTCTCTATCTCGATCAAAAAATCACTAATGTCCTACAACAAAGCTGGTCCAAGAGAAACCCTGTCCTCTATCCTTGTCCCAACTAAGAGGTGTCCTTGCACTCTCTACCATACAAAGCCTGAAAAGGAGCCATGCCTATAGAACTCTGAAAACTATTATTGTAGGAAAACTCCACTAAGTACAGTACTCCTCCCATCTAGACTGCTGATCCATCACATACATCCTAAGCATGTCCTCTAAAATCTGATTCACCCACTCAGTTTGTCCATCTGTCTCAGGGTGATATGTTGTGCTGAAATTAATCTTCATCCCGAGGGCATGCTGCATGGTAGTCCAAAAATGGGAAGTGTACAAAGGATCACGGTCACTAATGATCTTCCATGGAATCCCGCAACCTGACAATCTCATCCAAGTATACCCATGCCACTACACTAGCTGTATAAGTGGTCTTTACTAGAGAAAAGTGAGCCACTTTTGTCAATTTATCAACCGTGACCATGATGGCATCGTGGTGATATCTCGACATCGGTAGCCCAACAATGAAGTCCATGGAAATGGTGTCCCATTTCCACTCCGGTATAACATGAGGAAAGAGAAGGCCAGCTGATGTTGATGCTCAGCCTTCACTTTCTAGCACTCTAAACATCATGACACGAACTGGGCCACATCTCTACAAAGTCCTCTCCAATGATACAACTATCTCAAGGTGGCGTGCATCTTCTTCACCCCAGGGATGGGCTGAATAGGGTGCATGATGTGCCTCTGCCAAGATGTCCTACCTCAAGCCTCCATCTCTGGGAACATAAATCTAGCCTCTGTGCCTGAGAAGACCATCTACCTCTAAAGAAAAACCATCAAACTTCCCTTCGAGGGGTCTCTGAGACTCGATCTCTACTCAAACTGCAATGTAGAAGTTGTCAAGAGGAAGCTATTGAAGAATCCTACTCCACAAATTTATGCTCACTAAGGTGGCCATAGCCACATGTCTCCATCTGACTGAGAGCATCTCGCCACCACATTCTCCTTCCCTTTCACATGCTCTATCTCCATATCATACTCACAAAGTAACTCCATCCAACGCCATTGATGAGCATTGAGATTGGGCTACGTGAAGAGGTGACGAAGACTCAGGTGATCTATCCTGAGTGTGAATCTCCACCAAGCAGAAAATGCCTCCATCAAACCAAAGCATGCACAACTACCACAAGCTCAAGATCATGAGTCGGGTAATTAAGCTCATAATCTTTGAGTTTGCAGACTCAAAAGCCACTACTCTTCCCTCCTGCATCAACACACCTCCAAGCCCTACTAAAGAAGCATCCGTGCAAATGAAAAACTCACCCTGTGGATCCAACACTACAAGAATAGGTGTTGTAGTGAGGCATTCCTTCAGTGTACTAAAGGCCTTCTCACACCTGTCCGACCAAAAAAACTTCTTCCCTTTCCTCTATAGGGAAGTGATGGGGTGTGCAATCCGAGAGAAGTCCTGAAACAAATCTCCGTAGTAACCTGCTAATCCCATGAAGTTATGCACCTCAGTCATAGTAGTGGTGTGGCCAATCCATAATAGCTCTAATCTTGGAAGGATCGATGGTGATACCTTCCCCAGAAATGATATGGCCCAAATACTACACCTCCATCTGAAAGAATGCACACTTCTCCAAGTTCCCAAAAAGTTGTTGCTCCCAAAGACACTAAGAACCTGTGAAGGTGCCCCTCGTGCTCCTCATGCATACGTGAGTAAATCAAAATGTCATCAAGGAAGATGAGCATGAAGTGATCTAAGAAGGTCCTAAATACCCCATTCATCAAACTCATAAATACTATGGGGGCATTAGTCAAACCAAAAGGCACCACTATGAACTCATAGTGGCCATATCTCATACGGAAGGCGGTCTTATGAATGTCCACCTCTGAAATCCTCAGCTGATGGTAGCCTGACTTAAGATCAATCTTAGAGAAAACCATGGCTCCTTCATCTGATCAAACAAATCATCAATGCATGGAAGGGGATAACGATTCTTAATCATTACCTTATTCAACTGGTGGTAATCAATACACAACCACAAGGATCCATCCTTCTTCTTCACAAAATCACCGTGCACCCCAAGGGGATACACTAGGATGGATAAGGCCTTTCTCCAAAAGGCCCTCAAGCTGCAACTTGAGCTCACAGAGCTCTGGTGTGGTCATCCGATAAGGTGCTCATGAGATAGGCTCTACTCCCAGAACTAGGTCTATATGAAAATCAATCTCACGTGGGGTGGTAACCCCGATAGTAGCTCCCCTGGAAAGACATCTACAAACTCTCTCAAAATGGGGTGATCATCTAGCGATGGTCCACTAGACCCATCCTCTGATCTATCACTGACTGTAATAACATACATCTGACAACCCCATCACACACACCGCTTAAGCTACATAAAGAGAGATGGTGTGAATAGAAACGGGTCTCCTGACCCCTGAAATCACCGACTCAACTCCCAAATCATCTACACAAGATATAATCTTGTGGTAACAATCCACTCTAGCCTTGTGTGCAGATAACCAATCCATACCCAAGATGACTCCATATGAGCCCAAAGGAAGGATACAAAGATCCGAGGTAGTGGTGAAAGGTCCCAAATCCACCACACACTCCTTAACTAAGGAGTCTATAGAGATCTTGGCTCCAAAGCCATCTCAACATCCCAACTATGACCCTACCTAACTTGCCACCAGCCTACATCGCTCTACTAAAGATGGTGCAATGAAAGAATCAGAAGAACCATAATCAAACAAGATGGAGGTAGGAATACCACCAATGCTACCTATGGTCTCAATAACTATACTTCTGATGTTCCTAGATGGTTCTCACCACTATATACATCCTATGACTATGCCCCATATCACCAACAAGTAGGCTCTAAGATCTTGTGTCTTACCCTTGTTATTAGGGTTATGTGGGCTAGTCTCTCCAAAATGTCTAGTAACACCACAACCAAAACAACCACCTGATCCTCTCCCCTATGTAAGCAGTCCAGTGGTACTACTGAGGTCTCGTGGTGTGGATCCCGATGATCCGGCTACTCTTCCGAGGTCTCTACTGGCGAGCTCCTACTAGTGAGTGAGCTCTCTGGGCACCCTGTGTCCTGATGGGACCCCTAGGAGGAGGCCCCATACTCCAACCTCTCTATGCATCAAATCTCTGTGGAGGTCTATAAGGTGGGTGGACTCTGCTGCTACTAGGGGTCTAAAAGATGACTGTGTTGAACCCTGTCCACCACGAGGAAGAGGTACTGACCCCTCGATCTTTTGTCCTGCATCTATTATATGCGGCTCTGACTCGGCTCTCTAGCCTGCTGGGTCTTTCCCCAAGTCTCCTCTGCTATATAGGCCTTCTCGATGGCCTCAACTAATGTCTGTGGACAATGGATCCACACTGCACCTCCAATGTCTAGATTCAGCCCCAGATGAACCTGTGGATCCACACCTACTCATCCTACATGTAATCAACATACTGAGTAGATCCATAAATCTACTCATACTCAGCCACTATAAGAGATGCCTATCGAGGTCATGGAACTCATCTATCCACTGTTGTATGAACCTCCATGACAAATATCTGTTCTAAAATGCTCCTCAAAGAGCTCCTAGGTAACTATCTCAGAATCAACATGGAGCTTCTTACTCCTCTAGTCCTCCACTAGACACCAGCTCCATCCCTCAATAGATGGATCACAACACGAGATTTCATGTTGCTAGAACAAGGACAGAGCTTGAAGCATCCGCTCAAGCTCACCAACCAGGCCTCTACCTGAAATCCACCTATGTCACTAGAATAATGTGATGGTCCGAAGCTTCAGATCTCCCTGATGTGATCTGTAGCTGTGGTCTGATGGCCTCTAGGTCTCTCTAGCATGCTCATCCCTAAGCCTAGGACTCCAAGACCTCTCTCTATGTCCTGAAACTCTCGTCACCCCGTCCCCTTTGTGTGAATCTACCTGAGCTAACTCCACATGGGAGTTCTCTCCTCCATGCTCCTCACTGGGTCGAGGAGATAAATGACCCTCAATGGAAGGGACTCTATCATGTCTAGCTGCATGTCCTCCTACTGATCCTCTCACGAGAGCGACATTAACATCCTGAAGAGTCTACAAAATCTGGGGTAGGATGGCTACTACAACATGATCTGGTGGTGGTAAGTCTAGGTCTATGTGAAAATACCCTCATCCCATCTGTGCCTCCTGCATAGACCAAGGTGAGAGTTAGTTCATTTTTCTAAGTTTTATTCAATTTCCATGTTTACTAAAATATGTAATTTCTAACTAAGTTACTTTCTAGATTTAAAAGTGTGATAGGTTTAAGTTTCATGTCTCAAGTTTTCTAGTGTGCCCAATGGTCCAAGATTTTGAACCACTACTCTGATACCAAGTGTAACACCCACTAAAACAACCCACTTGAGACCCAAGAACAACCTAGGATTAGTTAGGAAAATTATGGAATAATTTTTTTATTTTTGGAATAATTTTTTTTTTTATTTTAATAAGAAGAGTCTAAGAGTCTACAACCAAGTTACTAAGGTCAAAGGTCAAAATTTAAGGTCACTTAGGTTCGGAGGGTAAATCAAGTTCTTTCAAAAATTTAATCCACTTAGAAAGATACCTTTCTATTAATATATTAACAATTATTATAGGTCATAAGGTCCAAAATTTAAAGGTTAGAAGGTTCTTTTAATTTAGCTCATGTATTTACACCCACGCTCCCAAAATTCTCCCGGCCGGGAAAAATTGGCTTTTCTGTAGACATTTTGAAAATTTCCCTAAATAATTATTTTTCCTCCGTAATTATTTCATTAATGTATGTATTAGGAATAGGATGTTGTTAAATATAATTATTAGTAAAAATTTTCCCAAAGCCTCGATAGAAGATAACGGCGCTCTCAAGACGGTGCCGCCAATAATGTGGAGTACAAGCCGTTTTATCGAATAATTTCAAAAGTACAATAGAATGTTGTGAAAAGTAAATATTTGTCGTAAGTGGTCCGTAATGTTAAAATGTCAAAGTTTGGGTAATTAGAGAAGTAGGGTCTACATGATTAGGAATTAGAAATATTATATTGTAATAAGGACAAGGAGTGAGGTCATAAATATTTTGTGTATTTTATTTGTAAAAAGTCTAAAAATGTGGAACCCATGTAAAATGATAAGGTTTATCTTATCTTAAAAGATAAGCTTACATGTACAGATAAGAGTTAAGGTATGGAATATGATTCGTCAGAGTGGATTTCTTATCCTATCTTAGAGATAAGATGGATAAGCCTAGAAGTTCTATAAATAGAGAGGCCACCCCCCTCATTTAGCATAGAAGGAAGTAGTGAGAAATATTGTAGGAAGTGTGCAAAGGAAGCCATCAGTTTAAAGGTGTGTTGAAGAAGCCATTAAGAGGTGTAATTGTAAAGTTTCTCCCATAGTCTTGGTGAAAGGAAAGTGAAGTCAATAACACTTGAAGTACCTCATGGGTGAGATTGTAAATAATTTCATGTTAATATTATAATTTACTTTGATATTTCAGATTTGTCATCATTCCGTCTTATCATAGTCGATGGTATTCTTGTGTTATGTTTGTTGTTTTGTTTCCGTATTACATCCACCAAACTAAAGGTCAGCATTAGTAAATAATCATAAAGACGAGGAGTTCCCGTGAAGAATTATCATAGTGCCGGATTGGTGATGACATTTTGGTTCCGCTTGCACGGACCATTCCTCGTTGGTGGATTTTCTAGAGAGATATTCCCACTTAGTCAAAAATCAATTGAGGGTAACCTTGTTTTTACTATGCATAGTAGTTACCATGGTAAAGTCATTTTTACCATGAATAGTAGTTACCATGGTAAAGTCATTTTTGCTGTGAATAGTATTTATCACAGTAAAGTCACTTTTTACCGTGAATAGTATTTACCGCAGTAACTTCACTTTTTACCGTGAATAGTGTTTACCACAGTAAAGTCAATTTTTACCGTAGTAAGTCAAGTTTTACCATAGTTTACCATGGTCATTTCTATTTTACTATAGAAAGGTGTAAAGTCACTTTCTATTACAGTGATTCCAATTATTTGTGCACATAAGTCTTGTTGATTGTACTTGTGGGTTGGTATTTCACGGTGGTTACTTTTGAAAATGGGAAAGATTCCTGTTTTTTCAGCTCAATCTAATGAAGATGCTTCTTCTTTCATTCAAGAGTTTAAACGATCTTGTATTTGTAATGGCCTTATAAGAAGGGAACAATGGACTGAATTTTTTCCTACCTTTTTGGATGGTTCAGCACTTAGGTGGTTTGAAACACTAGGTGATAATGTGAAAAATTCATGGGATTTATTAACTGAAAGTTTTCTTGAAGAATTTGGTGAACAATGTAAATATGCGTAGATCTCATGATCGAGATCACAAAGCTATCCCAAGGAGAGAAGGAGAAGATAAGGGATTATCATGCTCGTGTTCTAGAGCTAAGGAGGAAGCTCGATGCCCATATCCTAAGGAAGGATTAGCGGATGGGTTGATGAATGGCGGGATAATCTCCTATGTAAGCACTTCATTCTTGGGATGAAGCCGAGATCGACAACGAGTGAAGTATGACCGCCTAGCTACCATCAACAAGCAAAGGAGATTGCAAGAAGGCAAGAAGAAAGCATGGAAGAGGAGCCCAAAGAAATTGTTGCTAAAGTAGAGCCTACACCAAAGACCTTTGGTCCAGTAATCCACAACCACTCCCGGTGAGCACAAATATTTCTCCTAGTACATCTACCGAGTATGAAGATCTCGCTCAAAAAGATGGGTCAGCTTAACTATTAATCTTCTTCAAGGAAAAGAATTTAGTTCTCGGGAGGAGATAGAGGTCCAAAAAGAAATATTTCTCAAGTTGTATGTTATGGTTGTTATAAAAGGGTCATTATAAGTATAATTGTCCGTATAGAGCTTCTACATCTGGTAAAGGAGATAATGATAAAGGAAAAGCACCTGTGAATTCTTTTGATGTAGTAGATAAGAGCAGAAATAATGAAGTAGATGTGTTTGTAACAAAAAGAAAGAAAGAAAAAGATAATCAAGATGGAAATGATCCTAAGAAGATGAAAGGAGAAACTAGTAAGAAACATAGGAGAAGAAAGTTGGGTGTGCAGGATTTTCTGATTTCACAGGGGCAAGGACCATACTCCATCTTGGAAGATTTGTCCAAAAGGCCTACAAATATTACATATGGTCAACTCTTGGCTATGTCTTCTGAGAAGAGGCGGGAGCTGCGAAGTGGACTCAATGCTCGACGAAGGAAGGAGGTTGAGGTCCCTGTTTTGGAGGCAGAGGTGGATCCCTATGCTCCACAAGCTGAGGTATTATGTAATGGTATTTCAATTCATGATGTCTTAGTTGATGGAGGTGTTGTAGCAGCTTAATGTAATGACCGAGTCTCAGAATGAATATGTTGGGTTTAAAATTGATCGCCCTTCAACACTTATGTTAAGGTCATTAAATAAAGGAAAACTAAACCAAAGGTGTAGTTTCAAATGTGGCAATATCTCATTTATGGGTGTCAGATGTGTGGTAGACTTTCAGTGATGAAAATGGTACTGCTGCATACCCAATGTCACCTGGAAGACCATGGCTAAGGAGAGTTCATGCAAGAAACTACCGAATGAAGGTTTCATGACACTTGGACGTGGTAGAGAGAGGGTGAAGATAAACGTGATCCCTCGACATCATAAAGCAGAACTCGTGGATTCAAGTGATGAAACCGATGATCGACATCCTCCGATTACTCTAGTACCAAAGTGAAGTGGACACTAAAGATGAAGAAAGTGAGGTTGATGTTTCAAATCATGGATATCCTTCCAAATACACCAACTCATGACCCCATAAAATTATCTCAAGAAGAAGTTGATGATCGTCTCCAACAAATAAAGATTGGTGATGCTCATGATGGAGAGTGAGAAGGAATCCTACCTCCACTCTTTCAAAGGTACATACACCTATTCACTTTTGATTACAAGGAACTCCATCAAGTAAGTTGGGTAGAAGATTCTATTGAGCTCGTAGATGGTGCTAAGCCCATAAAGCAAATGCCATATAGAATGAATCCTAATTTTTCCAAGACTATAAAAGAAGAAATAGATAAGTTGCTTGATGCAGATTCATATTTGCTATGGAGAATTCAGAATGGGTTTCTCCCATTGTGATCTCAATAAAAGAATGGGAAGCTACGCATTTGTGTTGATTATAGAAGCTCAATAAGGCAACAAAGAAGGATCATTACCCTCTTCCATTTTCGATCGATCTTGGACGAAGTAGTCTGGCCAGAGTGCTATAGTTTTGCTTGATGGATATAATGCGGCTACAACCAAGTTCATATAGCAGAGAAAGATCAGCCAAGACCACGCTCACCACTCCTTGGGAACGCTTTCTTATAGAGTTATGCCTTTGGGTCAGTAATGCTCCAAAGAACATTCCAACGCTTGATGAATAGGGTGTTCAACCCTACATCGGGACCTTCATCGAGTATTTCGATGATTTTTGCATCTATGGGAGCAAGTTGGACCACCCGCACTGTAAATGGAGACAACATTTCAAAGGTTAGATGAAGCACAAGCCTCACTAAACCCTACAAAGTGTGTCTTTGGATGTTCTAAAGGCATTTTGTTAGGGCATGTCAGATCCAGAGATGGTATTGGTACTCGATCCTCGATAAAGTTTCAAAATCAAAGATTTACCATTTCCTATGAATAGAAGTAAGTTGAGATCATTTTTAGGCCATGTGGGTTACTATAGAAGGTTCATCAAGAATTTCTCAAAGATTGCACAACCACTAACCCAGCTTCTCAAGAAGGATGTTACTTATGAACCAGAAATAAGGCGCATGAAGCTTTTGACAATCAAGGAAGCCCCGGTGTCTTCACCTGCTTTGAAGAATCCAGATTGAGCAAGCCATTCATTGTGTACACCGATGCCTCGATGCAAAGACTAGGAAGTACTTTGAGCCAAAAGGATGAAAATGGGAATGAACATCCAATTTACTTTGGGAGCGCATAAAATGAGCAAAGGCTTGAGGTAAATTATACCAGAATCAAAAAGAGGCTCTAGCTATCATTTTTGTCTAAAGAAGTTTAGAAATTACTTGCTAGGGAAAAATTTCTAGTTGTAATAGCATCATCGTGCTCTAAAATATATTGTAAATAAGCCTAACCCATCGTGGAGGATAGCAAGATGGATAATTTTGCTACAAGAATTTGAATTTGATATTATAGATAGGCCAGAAAGAAGCATGTCAATGCAGATGCACTCTCTCGAGCCTATGATGGTTTAGGATCATGTATAGTAAAAGATGCTTGTGATGATGATGATTTCCCGATGCAAAGATTGTTATCCTCGACACAATCCCTAGTGAATACATAGATATTTGGAATTATCTCGAATGAATTCAAGTTTCCTGATGGTGCCAATGCAAAGACTAAGAGAAAGATTACTCAAGCCAAAATCCATATTCTATTCTCGCATGGAGTATTATTTCGAATAGGACTCGATGGACAAGACAAGAGGGCAAAGACGTGATCAAGGGAAGGAACTGCTAGAAGAATTCCACAATGGTACATGTGGAGGGCACTTCTTTCTGACAACTTACAAGAAGAAGGATCTTGATGCAGTTATCACCGCCCACTCTTTTTAAAGATTGTTATAATTATTGTAAGACATGTGATATTTTTCAAACACATGGTAACCGTAAGACTTCATCACCCATTATGCCCTATTCTTCCACTTGGTCCCTTTGAAAAGTGGGGAATAGACATCAGAGGTCCACTTCCAACTACCTCATGCCAAAATAAGTATATTGTAGTTGCCATGATTATTTAACCAAGTGGGTCAAGCTAGCCATTGAAAACAACTTCCATGGATGAAGTGGCAAGGTTCATATATGAACGCATTGTCACCAGATTTGGTTGTCCATTAGAAATTGTAATGATCAAGGAAGCCACTTCATTAATGAGGTGGTAGAAGCCCTAGTCAATAAGTTTTCTATTAAGCACAGAAGGCAACAACATACAAGCCAAGCACAAATGGACAGTGGAACGAACAAATTTTGTGTTGTGTCAAATTCTAGCAAAAGATGCAGCCTCACAGTACATAAATGGGATAAAAGGATTCATGCAAAGATTGTGGGCATATAGGCAACATCAAAGTCAGCAACAGATACTCCCATTTCAAATTGGCATGGCATTGATCCAGCTTCTTCCTATTGAGTTTGATATTCCCACTATGAGAGTTATGAAAAATGAAAGGATGGATGAAAGTGATTCAGTAAAAGAAAGGTTGGTACATCTTCATTTGTTAGAGGAAATGAGGGAAATAGCTAAGGATACAAGCTATAAGAAGAAAATGAAGCAAAAGGAATACTTTGATCAAAAGATCCAAAGGGTCTCCATTTCATGTGAATGACTTGGTTCTAGTATATGATTCCGTATACAAAAAAAGAAGACAGAGAAAATTTTTCCAAAATGGATGGGGCCCTACAAAATAAGAAATTGCATGAAAATGGTACATACTGACCGGAGGAATTAGATGGCACTCCCATTACGAAATGGGTCAACCACAACAAGTTGAAGATTTTCCAAGCACTGAATAGTCTACTCCAGGATGGAGTAGAAGCTAGGAAGGGGGAAGATGTCGACACTAAAATTTTCCTCCATAATTTCTATTTCATTAATGTATGTATTAGAATAGGATGTTGTTAAGTATAATTAGTAAGTAGCATCTGATAGAAGATAACGACGGTGCATTTTAAGATGACGGTGCCAATAATGTGGAGTACAAGAATAATCAAAGTACAAAGGAATGTTGTAAAAAGTAAATATTTGTCGTAAGTGGTCCCGTAATGTTAAAATGTCAAAGTTTGGGTAATTAGAGAAGTAGGGTCTACATGATTAGGAATTAGAAATATTATATTGGTAATAAGGACAAGGAGTGAGGTCATAAATATTTTGTGTATTTTATTTGTAAAAAGTCTAAAAATGTGGAACCCATGTAAAATGATAAGGTTTATCTTATCTTAAAAGATAAGCTTACATGTACATGTATAAGAGTTAAGGTATGGAATATGATTCGTCAGAGGGATTTCTTATCCTATCTTAGAGATAAGATGGATAAGCCTGGAAGTTCTATAAATAGAGAGGCCACCCCCCTCATTTAGCATAGAAGGAAGTAGTGAGAAATATTGTAGGAAGTGTGCAAAGGAAGCCATTAGTTTAAAGGTGTGTTGAAGAAGCCATTAAGAGGTGTAATTATAAAGTTTCTCCCATAGTCTTGGTGAAAGGCAAGTGAAGTCAATAACACTTAAAGTACCTCATGGGTGAGATTGTAACAATTTCATGTTAATATTATAATTTACTTTGATATTTCAGATTTGTCATCATTCCGTCTTATCATAGTCGATGGTATTCTTGTGTTATGTTTGTTGTTTTGTTTCCAGATTACATCCACCAAACTAAAGGCTGTGCATTAGTAAATAATCATAGCACGAGGAGTTCCCGGTGAAGAATTATCATAGTGCCGGATTGGTGATGACAGAGCCAATTTTGTGTCTCAGGTCCCATGAGTCCATAGGGGAAACATAACATCACCTAAACCAACACAGAAAAGCAGAGCGGTGGGGATAAATTTTGTTTAACACCTCGAGGGGCTAAGAGGGTAACACTGACTCGTGCCTCTATCGATCCTCATGCCACGTGGTAGCTCCCGATCGGGCAGTGCGGGTCACGGAAGGCGGAGAAAACATAGAAAATTTTCCAAATTTTTCCAAAACACAAAAAGACAAAAGGTACTCACTCCTCCGCCAATGCCTCATGATGCCATGTCGCATCACCCGATTGGTCACGGGCGGCGAGGGGAAAATTTGGAAAATTTTCTCAAAAAAAAGATTCCCGGAGCGCTAAGTTAAAAAGGGATCCGCCTCCGCCAACACCTCATGATGCCATGGTGGCCTCCGATCTTATGGATGCGGGCCGCACGACGGGTGGTGGAAAATTTGAAAATTTTTCAAAATTTTCCTAAATGCTTAAGGAAAAATTTGGGCATGAAGCCCGCCATGGAAAATTTTCCCAATTTTCGACGCCAAGGAAGAAAAACTTCAGGGCCATAACTTTTGATAAAGAGCTCATTTTTCTAAAAACAAGGAATTTATGGAAATCTCTCAATGTCCTCTTTTCACAAAGATCATTAATTTTTTTGATTTTGATAAAGTTAAGGGGTCAATTTTAATAAAATGGCCTCAGACTTTTACAAAGGCAAACCGGTAAATTTTAACTCGTGAGATTTATTCATTTTGATTCTCTCTTCCACTCTCAACATGTCAAATAGAGATGGAGAGTTTTTATTAGGAGGAATTAGGATAAGTTTGTGAGGTAGATTTGTTTGATTGAATTCCAATTCAAATTTACCATTTTGACAAAAACGATCATGAAAACTTTGAACTTGGTTTTGCAAGGTTTTGAAGTATTTCCTTTAAGTGTCTTTGTCTAATTAGATTCTCTTAGGACCTACGACTTCAATTTAATCATTTAATTTTTTATTTTATCGTTGCAGGTTCGAACTATGCATTTGTTTTTGTTTTGATAATTAGGATCAAATTTTAATGGTTCTATTTGCCACTTTCTTCTTCCAAGTATTTAGAATACGTTCCAATTCCAATCTAACACATTATTTGATTTAATCAAACCATTCTAAAGCCAAAATACAATTCTAATTTCCAGTCTTAACATTTTTCAAGGATAACATAGCATTATATTTTTCCTCACACGCATTTCTTCTTTTCAACAAAGATTTCAAACACAATAGATGATCAATTTCAATACAACAATACAGATTGAAAATGTAATGCAATCCTTAATTGATTCCAAAATACAAAAATTAGAACCTTTCTTTTTTATTCCTTTCAAAACATATATTATACACGAGGTAGAATAATACATTCTCTTCTCACGCGACTTTACCACTTTTCAAACAGGATTTCATAGTGAATGCTAAACACTATATCCCATGGAATAACAACATATGGAGAAGACAAAACCACTTCCATTAATTTAAATGAACTCTTACAACTTCCTTTTCATTTGGTTTCAAAATGCAACATAAAAAACAAGTTTCATTCTTTCACATTCTCAAAATCAAATACAGAGTATAACTCTTTTACATTTAAAATATACAACTTGTAATCAATACAACATATTTCCATTACAAAATGTTTACAATTTCATCCACTTCAAGTGGGAAAGGTTATAATGAGATTCCATTTCACAAGGGACTCACAAACTATTTTTTCTCGGCTCCGAACAACAACATGCATACTCTTCATTCTTCCAATTTGATCACAACAGAGTAGGGGAAAGGAAATGCTCTCCACCCAAACCAAGATATCCAATGAAGAGGAGAATCCATCCTTCTTCATTGGCCCCTCGAGCCCCAACCACAATGCAATAAAAATGTGATCCAACTCATGGCAATAACATGATTTCACAAAACATACAAGCAACATTTTCACAAAAAAACACAAATTCCCAAACAAAACAACAATTTATAACTACATTAAAACATGACAAAATTACAAAGGATTCATCAAGCAAGCCAAAGGAGAAAGAAGCTATGGGGGATGTTACTTATGCCTCCCAAAGGGGAAAAATGGGTATCACCACTTAAGAACAAACCACCAAAATATATATATATATATATATATAATATATATATATATATAAATCCTTACCATGTCATGCCCTTTATGCCTCTACCAAGTACCCCTTATTCCTCACATTTTCTTATGTCTCCCAACCTCTTACGGCACCCCATAATGAGTAAATAAATGTAAGTTATTTCTTTGTTTAAGGTGGAACCCAAATCCCAACTCCCTCAACCCTTATACCTCCCTAAAACACACCTTATGCCTCCCACAAAATAACCCCATAGTCTTCTCCTACACCATTCCTAGGCCATCTACCCAACAACCCACAAATATACCAAAACATTCACACAATATTCATAGCAAAATAAGAGCATTTCAAGATCCAAGCTCCTACCTCTCCATGATGGAGTTGTTCCAAGTTCCAAAACATAAAACTCTTCCAATGCAAGTAATCCAAAATCAGCCAACATAAGCATGCAACAATCTTCCAAAACTTCTCCAAGCAAGAGCTCCTAAAACAAAGCAAGAAAAATTCACCCAAAATGAAGTCTCCAAAGTGAAGCAACCCAAAAAAAGATAAGAAATTCAAATTTATAGAAGAGGGAAGAGAAGAGGATGAGGAGGATCCATTTAAGATGCCACATCACACATCCTCAACTTCCAACCACTAAAATCAACTTCATTCTCCAATGCATAATAAGTAAGTGGGTGAATAATATGATAGATTTACTTACACACTCAAATCTAACCCACACCCCAAAGGACTGAAATTAAAACATGTAAGAAAAGTGCAATTAAAACCTTCAATAAGTCTTCCCAAAATTCATTTAAAATTAAATTTAACTCCCCAACCATAGGCAAGGTTGGTATGTAAATTTAAGAGGTATGGACAAGTTTAACTTGTCCCACAAGCCTCCAAAATCAACCTCCAAGGATAAATTGAATTTCCAAGAAGGTGGAGTGTTTCACACTCAAAAGTTAACTTACATATCACTTACAAGGTCACTTACACATTCTCATTCTTACAACACTTTAAACATGGCCAACAACTCTATTAATTACATTCTTATGACATCTTTTAATTAATTAACTAAACAATATGATTACTCACAATATTAACACCACATTAAATAAATAATGAAAGGGTAAGTGCACCACATAAAACACATGAAAAAATTAAACAAAAGGGACCAAATAAAAGAAAAACATAAAATCCCTTGGTCACATTTAAAGGTGATCCCCCCAAGGGAATCCCTAACACAAAAACACACAAACAAATACTAGTTGTCATGGTGACCTTGTTGAATTCATCTAGAATTCCAATGTGGTTGGTCTCCAATCCCCCAATGTTTGTTGTGATATTTTAACCTACAAAACACAAATACCTCCTTCGGCCTCATGGCCATATCAGAATGTCCAAAATAATATAAATATAATTAAAATTCCAAAATCATCTAGATATATGAATCACAACAACATCAAAGCAATCTAACAATATCATTTATAGTTTTATCAACAACTATATCATCATCCAATAATTTTCCATTTCTAGGCCTACTCACAATATCCAAATATCACAAGTCCAAAAACATCCATGATATAACCATGTCCAACAATATATCATCATCAACATATAAAATGCCTCTAATAAGCATCATGCATTATAATCCGAATCAAGTCAACAATAATCCATTATCTAAAATTTAACATCATACTATAATAAAGTCCATAATCATGTCCATAATATAATCAACAAAGATCATGATTAGTATAAAAAAGGTGTCAAAGGGAAGTGGGCACTACAACAAGGAACAACAAATCAAAAACCTCAAAAAAAAATGGTCTACTCAAAATGCCCATGCCAACATACACGTAGCCAAAGACAAATGACAACCTTAGAATAGGAATAGACGTCCACCCAAGCATCAAGAGAAAATAATTTTCCCAAGTTCAAGTCAGTAGCGGCGCAAGGAGGAATGAAAGCAAAAGAGTGAGAAATGACCAGAAAGAAGAAATAAGTAAATAAAAAAACAAGTAATACCCAACAAGTGGTCATGTTAAAGCCTTTGCTTGCATATGATCCACCATAATGGTCACGAGAAAATTTGGTGAAACAATAAATAAGGGAAAGGTAGTGACCAAATTTCAAAGTAAAACGCATTTCCATGAAGGACCAATAGGTCATAAAAAAAATAAAAGTGGCGCATGTAGCCTGCAGATGGATTAAATGGTGGGGCGCTAACAAAAGTGTCTAAAGTGGGTGAATGCATCCAAATTTTATCATTAAAAAAATTATAAAACAAGGCATGAGAGGAGGCTTGGTCGCCAAGATGGTAGAAATATCAATTCACCTTTAATTAGACAAATAAAACAAGTACGCAAGCAATCTGGTCGACCTAGGGGGAAACTAGTGATAGAAGTTTCAAAATAAACACAGGACAATGACCAACCATGGTGTCACCACAGGGGACACTCTTCTTTGCGAGAACCGAGGCTTGGTCTACGAAACAACCAACAAAACAATAAAATCACTTATCGATAATTAACAATAAAATTGATAACAATCGACAATAAAATAATGAAGTAATCGTCGATTGATAATTAAAATAATAATATTATTATTATCATTATTATTATTATTATTAAAAATTAAAATAATTATTAATCATATTAACAATGACCGACATTCAAGCTCGACAATATGAGAACACAATTTTCCTTTAACAAAGTTAATTACAAAGGACGCTATAAGGTCTCGCAACCAAAGAGGCAACGTACAGCGATAAGAGAAGGAAAGATGGAGAGGAAGGATGCTAATCCTTCGCTATGACAAGATCTAAGTCAATTAACAACAATAACGAGAGCACACACAACCATTCAAATATCGTAAATAGGGTCATCGAGACAAGAACTAGGGGTAAACATCAAACGAGGCATTATAGATCTGTATGAAGAATGACTATAAGGATAGTGAGTTACAAACCCTCAGTCCCAACTAAGAATTAAAATCCATTGACTCGTTAATATAGAGAGATTCTTTAGGTGACGAGGAACACAACCATGATTTTTTCAAATCTTAACAATGTGTAATTTGGTTTTTATAAAGAATTGTTTGTTCTCGGGCTCAAATTAGGCCTCCCGTATATTCTATTTACACCGATAGAATACGATCAAATAATTAAACTATCTTTATCTTAGCATGAATTAGAAACCCTCAAATTTTCATGGTGATTGATTCAATACAAGAGAGTTATCAATAATAGTAATTTCAAGTTCTAATGGAGAAAGCACAAGTGTACAAGGAGAGAAAAAGAAAAATTTATTATTAGTGCTTGATAGTCATGACTTTATACTAGTACAGAAGATGGAATAGGTTCAATTGAAGTGTTTAAATGATCCTAGGGAGAATTCTACAAAGAATATTTCATCATTTTAATACAAGACTGACTGTACAGGGTTTAAGATTGTACTAAGTCACTAGGAAAGGCTACAAAGAAAGATGAGATGAAGAAATGTGTAAATTTTTAGTACATGTAAGGTTTGGATCACTCCAATCATGGTGAGAGAGGTCTATAGAACATGGAAGCATGCCATGAAAACCTTCTAATTGCATCTAATGTCTTGAATTAGACATACATGAACTATATGAAGCTTGGGACAGAACACTATTGATAACCAATGCTAGATCATTCATTGAGGAGCCTAAATATGTAATATGATTCCTCCAACATGTATGACTAGGTATGAATGGTTTTGATATTCTATTTGGCAAATATATCTCATTGTAGGGTAAAGCATGGCTACAGGGTATCAATGGCGTTTGAGTTAGTAACTTCAAAAATGAATGGATTTTGTAGTATGAAATAGTCATACATGTGAAAATAGAAGGCTTGAACATTCATATAAGGCATTGATTCATGATTACAACTTTCCAAGATGATAACTAGTACTCTTTATACCTAGTGACTATCATGGAATGAGCTTATGGATCCAAATCTGGGCCTAGCATAAAATAGGGCAGTATTGACATGATTGGTTGATGATCTTGTAGTGCATACATGTGGGCTAAGATCTATGAAGGTGTAGTAAATGTCTTCTTTCCATATGAGTAGGGTGATTATATAACTCAAGCAAGGTATGACAAGGTTTTTGACCTCATGAGAGAGTTGTGGACTGAAATCTGACATGTGGGGAAAGATAAACTTGAATGTCATGGTTTTGAAGTCTTGGTATCCTTTTGGTGGAGTATCTAACAGTGGTTCAAAAGGTTATATAGGTGGAGTGAGTTAGGCCACCTGATGAAGTTTGAAAGGCACAAGATACAATCTTATAGGAGGTGAACTAGCAAGCAAAGAGGTTGTATAGAAGGATGAACAAGGTAAGTACATGGAAATTTGAGACTTGAAGTATTTTTCATTAAATATATGAGTGTAAAGCAGTATTAAATCTTGCATAAGGAAAAAAACAAGTGTATGCATTAACAACAAGGAACCAAAGCTTACTTTCTAGTGGCTTGAAGTTTAGACCATGATATGCTCATCATGGTGGATAAGATGAGCTAAGAAGGCACGTCAAAGTATCATTATTGAAAATAAAATTGGTCATTATGCAAATGAATGGAGTAAAAAATACTTGGATTTGAGTAGGACAAATTAACACTTCTTCAAAGAAAATCAGTCAGAGTTCGGTCATGGCTCTATGTCCATAACATACAATGATGTTAAAAAGAGATCCTGTGACATTTGGTTCTTAGATAATGGTTATAGTAATCACATTAAAAGGAACACATATATGTTTGCAAGTTTAGATGATTCAGTAAAATCAAAATTCAAATTCCTTAATGAAAACAAAGTGTGTAATGGGAAAGGTATATATGATTGGTTTTTTACAAAACAAGATGGAAGGAAATTTATTTCCTATTTTTCATTTTTCCTAGTTTGAAGAATAATTTAATGAGCTTATAGAATCTCACACAGAAGAGGTATAAATTTTATTTTGAAAACAATCATGTGTTATTTTGGATTGAAATCCAAGTGAAATATATATCACAAAAGTTAAATTTCAAGAAATTAGATGTTTCCATTAAAATATAGAGTTAAATATCTCATAGTGAGGTCACTATAATGAGTTCATATAAATCCATGCATGATCGGTCCACTTTAAATCCTACATGTTCCATATGTCTTGTTAAAGTGAAAATTTAAGGAAAAAATTAAAACATCATGGAAAATACATTTTTTCCCAAAGAAAGTTTTTTGAATAATCCATAAAGCAATAACTCAAAATGTGTTCAAAGCATTTGTAAATACCATAAATGGTCATCACATTTAAGGTTTGGAAACCTCGTTTTTGGAGGTTTAAGTGTATTACACAAAAATAATATGATCTACAAACAACTAACGATCGAGAAGCTAGCCAAAATTTAGAGCCAAAAATAACATAGAGCATCTCTCTAGAGAGTCTTTTATTGTGTAGCATGCATACTTGTGCATGAAGAAATAAGGAAAAAGGTAAATCGCAATGGAAATAAGTGTAATTTTGTTTGTTAATGTGAATAGTAAGAGACATACAAGCTATATAATCTGATTATGAAATAATAAATTGTAATAGGAAATGTTTGAGGAAGCAACATGGGATCGAAGCATTGATAATTTAGAAGAAAAAATCACTTAAGTGATACATAAAAATGGTGATGAACTAGTTGAAAATGGTGTATAAGGTAGTAAAATAAACCCACAAGATCCATCTCTAGAAACATCTTCAATTCACACTATAATTAATTTTTAGCAAGGAGAATCATTAGGACATGTGGTCAATTCTTGTGGGATCAATGATTCAAATCCTACATTAGTGACTATGAGATCTTCTCGATATATATTTCAAGGAAAACAAGAAGACTCAGTAGATATTTATGATCAAATGCAAGGTGAAGAAAAAATGTTTTATAATCTGATTTTTCATTTTTTTCTAACTATCGTGTTTATTATAAAGAAGTAGTAAAATATTCAAATCGGATAAATGCAATTGATGATGAAATTTATTCAATTGAAATACATGTTACGTGGAATTTAGTCAATCTACTAGAAGGCATAGATGCATTTTTTTCAAATAGGTCTATAACATCAAATATAATGTAGAAGGAAATGTTAAAAAATATAAGGCATGATTAGGTACAAAGGGATAGACTACACAAAACCAAGAGTTGATTATAGTGAAACTTTGACCCAACAAAAAGATTTTATACAATTGTAATAGTTTTAGAAATAAAAATACATAATAATTAGAAAGTGTATCAAATTGATGAAAAGTTAGCATTCTTGAATGGTTTTTTAGATGAGAAAGATTATGTGCGTAGGGAAAAAAATTATGATGTCAAACGATAAGAATGCTTAACGAAGATTGAAGAAATATACTTATTGTGTCAAGAAAGCACCAATAACTTTGTATAATTGCATTTAGTCACACCTATTAAGAAATGGATTAAATAGAAGCAAGAGAGATCCCACATTATATAAAGATCTATGCAAAAAGTCAAATATTGGTTGTATGACTAAATTTTTATGATCTTATTTTCACAAGAAATTTACTAGTTGATAGTTTCAAGAATGCAATGAAAAATAAATTTTAAAATATAGATATATATAGGTCTTATGAAGTATTTTGTTGGCATCCAAGTCAATTAAATACAGATGGCATTTTTATGTGCCATACTGAAATATATAATGATGCATTTAAAATTTTTAGGATGTTTAACACCAATACATCACAAAATATAGTATTCTAATTATATCTTGATATATTTTATGGCCACAAGGCCATATATCATGTATGGAGTAATTCCAATCTCGATATTCATTAAGTAAGGAAAGGATCTACACTAGAAAGTTTGAAATATGATTTTCAGATATATTGTATCAGACAAGAATATCAAGATATGGAATTTTATATGGACCAAAAATGATTTGAAGTTAATAGGATAAGGCTATACATATATTTATTTACAAGTACCATAGATGACATGAAGAGAACTTCTACATATGTCTATTTTAGGTGTGTATTAGGTGTAGTGTCATGGGCATATAAGAATCAACCTATGATGAATATTTCATCAACAAAAGTAGACTAAGTGGTAACACCATCTATAACATGTCAAGAAATTTGGATGTGATGTGTGTGTCCTATATATTGTATGATCAATAAAAAGCAACACATCTATTTTATGAAAATAATTCAATAATAGATATTTCAAAAATCATATTTTCAATAAGAAAATATCTTATCAACTCAATAGATATTGTTATTAGATAAATTTTAAACAATGGTGAATTCTACTTATATTTTTTCATATCTAAACATTAGTTTACATATATTTTCACAAAGCCTTTATCATGAGAGAGTTTTCAATATCTGAGTGATTTTTTTAATATAATTGATCAATCCAAAGTTAAGTTTATGGGGAGTGTTATAACTAAACATCGACTCCATTTGTACATGTACACATGTCGATTTCTTTAGAAATTCTTATTTTTTATATTTGCAAAAGTATCTTTTAAAGTGCATAGTTTAAAATATGATTCTTTTAAACGCCTTAAAATAGATATGAGAAAAGATTAGAAGGGGTTATAGATACATGTGCAAGCTTCATACTTATAATGGAGGATAAAAATAGAACAAAGAAGAATACTAAATAGTAATCCTCATTATTAATGGAAGGAGTATGTTTTTGAACATTGATATTGTTCTATATTTCTCAATTTATTCCATTTTAAATTTAGTTATCTTGTTTACATATTAATATCACACACCCTTAGAATTTTTCCACTTAATCCATTCAAAAGGAATATAAAGTCGGGTAATTTCACCATGTCCATAGAATTTATATTGTGCGTTGTCTTATTACTGCATTGATACAATTATTGCATATTATAAGTAATTAACTTTTTTATTTATTTATTAATAAGTTTAACATTGGTTTGTATTCTAGTGGTTCGTTTGATGAATGATCATTATTTATCAAAATATATAAAAACACGTATAAATATAAATACACACATGCACACATAGAGACACATTCACACAAGTACACTCACCCACACGTAAACATGTAGAGAAAATTACACTGATATTACACAAAAATGAGTGAAAAGATCAAATTTTCCACATCACATTCACATGGTTGAAAAAAATAACAACTTCAACAAGTTTTTCAATCCAAAAAGAAGAAAGAAAACACTTGGAAAAATAACATTAATTTATTCCAGAGCCACAACTTGCCAACAAAGATGTGGAGTGGATCACCACCTACCCCATCCACTATAAGGTGATTCAAAACCATATGGTGGGTTCCTCCAACTACCTTTATGTTTACCTTGATTTTCTCATTCATCTTTATTGGCATGCTAGTCAAGAGGAAAAAATTGAAGAGTCATCAAATGGAATATACTTTGCATGAAGGTGCTTCCTACTAATAAATATCTTCATAAAATGGACACTATTACCACCTCTACCACCTTGAGGGATATGAATTGAGATGGATACTACCTCCATGAGGATACACTTTCATATATTATGCCCATGTGGTTGAGAAAATTTTGAGATGTGCCATCGATAGGAAGAGTTTAACTACTTGCACATGTGCAAAATACAACTTCACTAAAATTCTATATGAAATTAGCTTCATTTTTATCTTTCCATAATTGATAAATAATTTATGAATAAGAAATGTGCAATTCACATGTATGTTGTAGGAATCATTTCCAAGCCCTTGAAATGCACCATTTGCAAATAAACGCTCATAGCAAAAAGGCTCGCAATAAGGTATTAATCCAATACCAAGTAGATTCACAAAAGGGGTTGAATTTGATGGCCACCTATGCTTGTCAAACAATTTTTGGGTGACGGTATTTTTAAATATTGTCCTTCAAAACACAAAACAATGTTATTTTAACTAATTATTCTATATTTGGTTTATGTTTTTAATATATATTTACATATATTTTAATAATTTATATACAAATATATATAAAAATTTATGACACATTTAAAATATGTAAGTCACATATGATAGCTAGATCAGATATTTAGAAGTATTTTACATCTAAAATCACAAAAAAAACGGTCATGAAATTTAACCCTTAATTAAGAACACTTGTATACCCAAAACTATATGATCTAAGTGGGAGTACTTGGTGAAGGAGGCATCATAAGAAATGAGCTTTTGTGACCTAAATAATGATTGTCAAATTTTATTTTTCAAATATCATGTTCACTACTTGGTGAAGGATAGTTTTGATATTGGCTTCCAAGCTATTTTCGCAGTGTGCACGAGATATCTTATCATCTTCATAGAGTAGCTATACAAAGTGGCTCCATTGTCAATAAGAACTCGTTTGATCTTATGATTAGTAATGTAGGATTCAATATATAATGAGTTATTATTATGAAGATTGGGATTTAGGAGGTCTTGAGGACCTGAATGATAATATAGGGCTACTCAATGAAATATGGGCAATGAGTTCCTAAAATATTTTTGTTGAGATTGTCATAAACACAAGCCTCATGGAGAGCATAAGTAATAATATCTTGGAAGGAATGTGTCTCTTTTAATAACTCCATAAGGGAGATATGTGTGGGTTTCATCGCTAGTTGCTTTACTAAATCATAAGGAGTAGAAAAAGATTTATCTATGGTTAGTAGGTTTTGTATTGTTTGGAGCCGTAGGATTTGGCACTTGAGGATCGGTGGAAGTGGATGGTTGTTTCATTATATCCACCCAAAACTTATTTTGTAGCATGGTAAGGGCATACTTAGGAGCTTGGAATTTTATGGTAGCGATAAAATTGGGTAGTTCTTTGACAAATATATGATCTATTACAAGTTGAAATTATTCGAGGATTGGAATTTTTATGATATTTTCCATTCATATAATGCATGGTATAAGGATTTGAGAACACATTTAAAATATCATTGGGAATGTTTTAGGTGATGGATCTGCGACATTAAAATTTTCCTCCGTAATTTCTATTTTATTAATGTATGTATTACGAATAGGATGTTGTTAAGTATAATTAGTAGTGGCATCCAATAGAAGATAACGGCGCCATCAGTACGGTGCCACCAATAATGTAGAGTACGGTAATAGTCAAAGTACAATAGGAATGTTGTAAAAAGTAAATATTTGTCGTAAGTCATCCGGTAATGTTAAAATGTCAAAGTTGGGATAAGTAGAGAAGTAGGGTCTACATGATTAGGAATTAGAAATATTATATTTGTAATAAGGACAAAGAGTGATGTCATAAATATTTTGTATATTTTATTTTTGGAAAAGTCTAAATAGGTGGAACCCATGTGAGATGATAAGGTTTATCTTATCTTAGAAGATAAGCCTATATGTAAAGGCAAGAGTTTAGGCATGGAATATGATTGGCGGAAGAGATTTCCTATCCTATCTTAGAAATAAGGTGGATAAGCCTGAATTCCTATAAATAAAGAGGCCACCCCCTCATTTAGCATAGAGAGAAGTAGTGAGAAATATTGTATGAGTAAGTGTATAAAGGAAGCCATCATTTTGAAGGTGTGTTAAAGAAGCCATTAAGAGTGTGAAGTTTCTCCCATAGTTATTGTTTGAAGGCAAGTGAAGTAATAACACTTGAAGAACCTCATGGGTGAGATTGTAACAATTTCATGTTGATATTATAATTTACAATTGATATTTCAGATTTATCATTATTCCTTCTTATCATAGTCTATGGTATTCTTGTGTTATGTTTGTTGTTGTGTTTCCAGATTACATCCACCAAACTAAGAGCTGTGCATTAGTTAATAATCATAGACGAGGAGTTCCTGTGAAGAATTATCATAGTGCCGGATTGGTGTTGACAGATCTTCAACCGCAATGTCTCCGCTATTGATAAATCTTGAATATAGTGGAAACTTTTCATGCACCGATCTGTATGTTGGGCATCAATTCAATGAAAATCGTAATACTCATTGGCTTTATACCAAGATGGTTTTTGTTCTCGTAGTTCCCACTCCTCTTCGAAACTATTTTCATTATGATGATATTACTATTGGATTGATACTTAGACATTTAGATTATTATATATTGATTAGTAGATGATAGACTATGCAGATGCTTGGACTATTGACATGTTGTGATTTACATTTATATTACGATCCACCCAGGATGATGATCATGGATAGATTTATATATTGATTTGTAGTATTTTGATTTTATACTAACATGTCATATTTTGGATGTGTAGCCTATGTTGGATATTTGAGTAGAATTATGATGTTATGGATGTTAAAATTGAATTAAATTGAATGATGATAGATGATAGAATTACTAATTTTGGATGATAATTATTGATTTCTATATGTATATATTTCTCGATGTTGTTGATATAGCCGCAAGGCCAGAGAGGTATTATGTTTGTGTTTCAGAACATTTTATAACATACATTGAAAGGGGTAGGAACCAACAATTGAAGGATGTCAAGTGTTGTGCAACATGGAAAAAATTGAGAACAAGTGTATAATGTTATTGTTAGTGCAAAATCATAAAGACCCCCAAATGAGTTCTAAAAATCTACTTTTCTAAGGTAGAGTCATTTGGTTTGATTCACATAACATGGGACCATCTCTCAAGTTGTGGGACTTGCTAAACTTGAGATGGACCTCCAGAGAAAGTCAATTCTTGCTTCCTAGTCTACATGCCACATGCTTACTCAATGTAGGCAAAACCTAACTATCCTAATCTAACTGTTCCAAGGGGATAGAGAAAGAGAGAGAGGGTGAAAGAGCCTACAATAAGTGGTGATACACTAGAAAAGGAAGTGGATGATCACACCAAACTACCCGAAACAGAGAGAGGTGAGCAGAGGAGAGGGTGGACAAACGTACCATAGACCAGATGTAATGCCCGGCCATTGGCATCGGCTCTCTTTTTTACCTGCCCTCCACTGCCACATTGGCCTCCTCCCAACCACCCAACCTGCCATCCTTTATGGCCATCTATGCGACCTGCCTGGCGTGAGAGAGAAGTTGTTCCACGAGTCGTTGTTGTTCTGTCCTTTTGGAAAGTGGTGTGTGGTTGGGCACCTCCACCAACTATCTTCATTGTTTGACATACCTACTGGTTCACCAATCTACCATAATTTATGACCCTGTCACCTCATTTTGACCTGCTCACGCAAAGAAACTTTGGTGGCCGCGTAGCTTGCATTGGCGTGTTCTGGATAGTGGATTCATTGATGGTGAAATGAAGGTCTATCACCCTGATGTTGCGTGGGTGGGTGTGGATTCTCAAAATCATGTTGTACAGGCAGTTTCAGTGGAGCGTAGAACTGAAATTCTTCCTAGGAAAGTGCCGTGAGGAAGTATTTGGCTATATGCAGCAGCTACAGGGTAGAGAAGTAAACGTATCTCAGAAAATCAGTGGCCTCCAGAGAGAGTTAAGTGCGACAGCTGCTGCAGGGTGATCCCAAGGAACCGTTGGTGTTGATCCTGATGTTCTGGTTGCACGTGACCTCAGTCGTGATCAGTTGTTGCAAGATCTTGCAGCTGTAGTAGAAGAACGAGATAAAGTTTTAGTTGAGCTGTCTTGCCTTTTCATTTTGGAATAATGGGCGGAACCTCCTTTTGTTACAGTCGCAACATTTTCTTGGCCCCTTGTTGGCTTATCCTCCCTACCTGTGCCTCCCAGAGGATTCTGGAATGAGGTGGGGACACCCAGCCAGAAGAACAAAGGAATTTCGACCTAAGGATAGCTGCTGCTGCTCTGGGAGGTGTCCTTGCGGCTGGTAGAGACTGGAAATCAGGCATGTTGCAGTTTGTAGAAGCCTTCGTGAGCACCTCCAACCAGCAGGTCGTCCAACTATGTTGTTATCTGTTCAGTATCGACTGCATCCTCAATTCGGGATTCTCCTTCAAGGTATTTTTTATCAAAATCGTTTAAGTGACAGTGAGAGTGTTACCAGGAGACCCGATGAAATTTATTACAGAGATTCTCTACTGAGACCTTGCTTGTTCTGCGATGTAACTCATGGAAGAGGATCTCATAGGGGTGGATCTGTTTCATATCAGAATATTCATGAAGCACATTTTTTCTTTGCAATGATATGGGCTTCTTCAACGAGTCACTGAGTTGGTAGGCATAAAGGTCTCTGTTGGAATTATCATACCTTACAAGCTACAGCTGTAATGTTTGCACCGAGAGTTTGATGTTGTCCCCAAATCTGATGAAGGAAAAGGTTTATGTATCAATACGGTAGATGCCTTTCAGAGCCAGGAGCGATGTAATCATTATGTCTTTTGTCCGAGCTTCAAACCATGGTTGGTGTTTAGCTTTCTAGCGCAAGTGCTCTCGACTGAGTGGTAAGCAGTTCGACTCTCACCCCCAAAGCAGCTGCATTGAAGCAATCTAGTGTTTGGACAGCCACCTATTGCATTCTTCTAAAAGACCTTCAAAAGGAAGAAGATATTGATAAAGACCAAGAAGGAGGGATAAAGCGGAGGGTGTGGTACATGCGAGTCCTGTGGATGTACACGACTGGTGGATGTGTTAAAACAAGCAAGATAGACAAACCATATACATAATATGCTAGTATCTAATAAACCTCTTGAAATGAAACTTTTCTTTCTAGAAATTGGTTTAAATTTGTGATTTTGTGGATTTGTGCTCGTATATGGTTAACAGTTTGTTACTCGGATTTGCCTCTGTTGGTTGTTCTTGTTGACGTGATCAAACCCATTTATATATAAAAAAACAAAGGTTCTCAGTGTATGCTTCGATTGATCATATGAAAAAATATATATATATATTTTAAAGTTACTTCCTTCTGCAAAAATGTCATTGTTTCCTTTGTGAACCTGGGTATGTAATCGCCCCTGGAAAGTTGCAGCTTTGACTAGTATTGGGTTCCTTTTATGTTATTTCCCTAGAGGAAAATATACAGTTAAATTATTATTTTTTTATGATAAGCGTGATTATGCACTTCGTGTATTGTGCAAATTATTAGGGTATTTGGAAATTAGAAGATCAATATATATGCTTGTTAAGAAGGAGGTTTTGACCGAAAATATTTCTGGGTTGATAGAAGGCATGTCTTTGATTTTGCTTTAAATATTTTTAAACCTTATGGGTTGTATGGCTTCATATTTATTGTATTTGGTAGGCCGACTTTCACTCAGTTGAGCCTTAATGTTTTAATCACCCTTAATCGGGTATACGTGTATCATTTCGTTGTCTTGGTGGGCTAAGCCGAGTTGAAGGACAAGTTTGATTTTTGTTACGAGTTTAGAAATTGGCAATTTTGTATAAACCCAAACTGAGAACTTTGGGGTCAATTATATATATATTTTTTTTTGGGTTTAGACCTATGTGTTTTCGATTATATTGTTAGGTCCTGAATGGGATGAAACGCTTAGATTGTTATTATTGTTTTAAAAGGGCATGATTATTGATAGAATCCCCATTTGACCCTACTCTCCTTAAGAGTAAAATTTGGTAATATTAATGGCCTTTATGGTGTTACGATGTGGAATGTTGATGATTCCATGTGTGGTCGATTTAAGCAAGTATAGACATGATGCCTTGATGGAGTTAAGGTAATATCTTTCGTGGTTTGTGAAACTTAAGGATTTCATCGACTGATTAAGGTAACATGATGTTCCTTAATTTAGTCAAAATTGCTTTTGTACTTCGTTCTTGCTGAGTGACTTTTCCTTACAAATTTAGAATGATTGTAATGGAAGGTCGACAATATATTTTGTTGTAAAAACCAAAAAAAAAAAAAAAAAACAAAAGGGAAAAGAAAATATGGAATAGTTTGTATATGTATCGAACCTAATGGTAGTGATTACATCTTTATAGAAGATCATCGTGGGAGGATATCTATCTTCAGTGGTGTATTATGAGCTTTATCACTGCGTGGGTTAACACATGTTTAGTGATGAAATGTAAACTAAGAAGAGTGAGAGACTATGTTTTTGTATAACATTTACAATTTTTGGAGGTGAGTTGACTTCGGAAATGTTCAACCAAGCCTAGATTCATGGCTATGTTTCCCTAGAATGGGAGGGTTATAAATCTAAAGTGTTATGAAAATTGAATGGATGTGTTTAGAATTCTAGCTTGCTTAATGGAATTGGTTAGTCATGGGGCTTGTCTCTATTCCGGTCTTGGTTACGTCTAGTAGGTAGGCTGCTAGGCAATACCTATTCCAGACATTGATTTTCTTTGTTTTTCATCCTTTCCACTCATCCTTATTAAGCTATGAAGTCACTTGTTAGATAAGAAATAATGGTTTGAGTTTGAATATAATATTTTCAGCCATTTAACCTTTTGTTTACATGATGGAACTCTCTTCTTACCCTCGTGGTTTACTTCTAACCTATTAGGCCTATGGCCTTCTAGAATGATTGTTGAACTATTGTTTGTTTTTGGTGACTAAGATCGTGACTGGTTTTCATCTTTCGACTTCACCTTGAGAATGTTGATTGATGGTTACACTTTAGATTTCAATCACGTAATCTACTGGATTACATGATTGAAATCCTAATACTCTCAAATCTTGTGTCTAATCATTTAAATTTCATAGTCTTGCGTATTTGGTTGTCAAACTTTTGTAGTTTTCGAGGTATTTTTCATAACTAAAATTTATGGATTTCTTCTTAGTTGATATGTTGAAAATTATATCTTGTTTCAAAAGGTTGTTAGAGGTTAGAACTTTGATCCATTTCTTGAAATAGAATGTTTCTTTTCATGGTATTGTTAGCTAGTAGCTTATTGTTGCTATGTATAGTCTTATCTTGCTCAGTTCTCGCGAACTGACTCAGGTTATTAATTGTTGCAGATGGCTTATGTGGTTAGATGATGGAAGAACTTGTAGATTACTGCATCAATCTTGGTTATGATGTTCCTTTGTACGAATGAGTATTATGTTATAAAAAATTTGGAAAGGGCCTTTGGACATTTTAGAAGAAGGGTCAATGCCTTAGTAAATGTATTGTAGAGTATTGTTGTTGTAACTATTGAAACTTTGGTTTGTTTGGTTATCACGTGAAAGATGAAATTTGATTACCGCTTGGTTACGGGATATTCTAGTGTTTTTTTTTAATCCTTAGAATAGTAGTGGGGCATGTCCCATGTTATTACTCTCTTGCTCCCTAGTCATGGTTCAATAGAGATGGTATGTCCCTTTGGTTTGTGCATCATGTTGGAATGAATTGATGTAACCTTGTTTTGTTTCACAAACGAGTACTGTTAAAATTTGCTCTTGAGTTAAAACGTTGAGTTGTAAATCCTTCTAAGGCATAGTAGTAAGAATGAGTTTGTAAGCACTATGAAGTTTAGTCCGATAAAAGTTAAACTAAAATTTAAGAATGATTAATGTTGATGTGATCTACTTGATAACCTTTGAGACTGAATAATCAAGAGGAAACTATCTTTTGTAACTATGATTACGTATTCTTTTCCCAAGCCAAACTAATAAACACTATCCTTTTATGGTGAAACCTTAAATGATCTCATGGTGAAATCAATGGTTAGATTTTAGAAGATGATAGGATTTAATAAGTAGGAGGGAAATTGATTAATAAAACCTTAAATATCTCTCTATCGTTTGAAATGTTCTCCTTTGTCAAACTTAATTAAGTAAAGTCTAGATGGAACATTTAACCAATCTTGATAAACTCTTAACCTCAATGAAAGACTGATAGTAAACAATGTGACCCTGAAGCTAAATTCTGTTGTCCTGTTTTGTTAACCCTTGCCTTGATTCATGGTGATATTTCTTAAGCAAGGTCAAAGTTTGATCCTTAAACAAGAAGGTTATTGTTATGAACCCTAAGTGGTACTTTCCACTCAATCGGAGCTTATGCCTTCACCTGTGCAATAGAGGTGTGGAACATGTGTTAGTGGCTTGAGTAAGATTAATTAACCTTGTAAGAAATGGAAAATGTTCTAAAATCAAATGAATAAAAAGCTTTGGACATAAAATTGATGATCCTAGTTTAGAAAGCTTGGCCTTAAGCTATTTAGTCAATAGTTGAAAAGAAAGAAGTTCTCCCTTGTGAAAAGAATTGTGTGAATCATTACATGAAATTTTATAAGAACGTAAGTTAAGAATTAAGAGACATTTTAGTAAACAAGAAAATTTAACAAGAATTTTCTCATGGGATGCCCTAAATGTAAGTGTGTCATGTGGTTGGACTTCCATGTTGTCTTGTCAAAAAGAAAAAAAAAAATGTATGTATTGTCCTTGATAGGTGTGAACGTCTCCGTGCTGCCTTTATGGCCATCCTTGTATCAAGTTGTTCACAGTGTTAGTGGTATCCTTGGTGACGACATGTTGCGTCATGTTATGTGTCAAGCAAGTCAAAAAAAAAAATTATCCTGTCTTTTATTGTGTTGTTTGTGTGTGTGGTATTTTGGGTCGTTACACTTGGTATCAGAGCGTAGGTTCATGCTCTCGAACCTATGGGCCAGATTGGTGTTGTATGGTGATGTTACATGATGGTGATGGTGTTACATGATGTTGTTTCATGGAGATGATGATGTTGCATGATGGTGGTAGATATTGGAAGAGTAATGTGCTTTAAACGTGATGTGATTAATGTCGTAATTGTGTTATTGTGAACGCACATGATGTGTATGTCACCTTGTGCGTGTTGTGATCATGTTGATATGTTGGGGATGGGAGTATTCTCTCTCCTTCTTGTGGATTCTATGAAGAGTTCACATGTGAATTACTGTTTGTGATGTGTGAAAAGAAGTATAATGTGGATGACGTAGTGTTGGAGCATTGTGACATATTGTGATATGTGGGTGTATCAATGTGTTGTATGACTAGATTGATGTTAAAAGAAATGAGTTGTATCATGATGTTTTTTTACCATGTTACAAGAAATGTGTGTACCACCTGGTTATGTAGCAATGAATATTATGTTGAGATGTACTGATGTTCATCGTATGTATGACTTGTCAAATATGTAATGCTTCATGTTGTGATTTTGGGTCATACGATGAGTGTATGAACCCTATCATATGGTGCTTGCACTTTGGGTGCAGAATGTGGTAAAGTGATGTGTTACACTCAGTGAATGTATGATCGTGATCTACCCTGTATACGTACCATATGTAGGACGTTATGGTAGTTATGTGTGTTCCACCATTATGTTAGTGATGTTGTTGTATGTTATGTTGTGAACCTTACGCTAACCGATCCTGAGGGAAATCGGTAGAAGTGTATGTTGAGAGTGAGGAATGGTGTACCATGGGTCAATAACTTGAGCCAAAACTCGGTTTAGTAGATAACATGTGATTCTTTCCTCTCTCCCTATGTGGTTGTATGTATGCAACCTAAGTGCAACTATGACTATGTTTAGCCTTGTCGAAGTGGTGGCGGGATGATTCGGATGGAGGCGATGACAAAGCCAGTATTATTGATACGTATTTTGCGGCCGAGGGTCGATGTTCCAAGTGCTAGCAACTCGTTGAGTACCCCTTTGGTGGCTAGATAAAGCCACACAGTTATCGTAATGTGACATTATTATAAGTTGATTTTATTCATAAATTGAGCTTTTTACTTTATTTTGTAAGGACTAGCAGCTTTTCTTGATTGCCATGCTTTACAATTTTGGGCATTTCCTTGGTTTGTGGCACTAACATGGGGATTTTGATACTAACTATGGCTATTTGGCCATTTATTTTGCTTGATTTTGGGTCTTCTTTTAAATTTGGAATTTTACCACCTTGCCCAAGGCTTGTACTTTGCCACTTGGCACTTTGGATTGGATTGTTGTGCTGGTTCTATTGTCGTGATGTTTGTAATAGGGTCATAGGATGCACCATGGATTGGTTGGACCTATGGACCCACTTCATTGTATGGGGGTACGCCCCAAGGAGTTACATATAACTAGCGGGTTGTTGAACCACGCGTTATTATGTCACTTGGGTTAGGAGTGTTTGAACTCTATGTGTCTTGGACCATAGGGTCAACCGGCCTCCTTAAGGAGGCATAAGAGTTTGAGGAGGCATAAGAGATTGAGGGAGGCATAAGAGTTTGAGGAGGCATAAGAGATTGAGGGAGGCATAAGAGTTTGAGGAGAGGCATAAGAGCTTGACGGAGACATAAGAGTTTGAGGGAGGCATAAGAGTTTGTGTGTATGGTTGATGTTTCAGGATATACGTTGAGTTATTGTGATGTTTTGGTAGTGGTATTTTGATGTATGTGTTACTCATGTCAGATGGATATGTGTTGTGATGTTGTGGTTATGTCATTGATTCCCTTGTGGACACTATGTACCTGTAGCATGGTTTGGTGTTATGTGAGTCTTTCATTGATGCAAATTGAGGGAATGTCTGGTGGATTGTAGTACTCTTTTGTTTGAGTATTTTATATGTCAGTCATAGATGTGTGACGTGTACTATGTTATGTGGACTGTGCCTAATCCATTCCGTATTTGAGTAACCTTTTGTGGTGTAATACAACCTTGAAGTATATACTTGTGTGCTTGTGAATCTGTAGTGTCTTGTGAACCGATAGGGTGTTGTGTTAACAGTTCATGTTGGGCACCCACAATAAAGAATAAACCAAAACTCTGCAATGATGAAATTTTAAAAGAAATTAAACTAAGAATAGTGCTAATGGAAAGAGACAAATGAAATGATGAACAAGAAAGAACTGCCAATCTTCACAGAACCTTAACAGTTAAAATTTCTGCCAAATGTTCCCTAGGCTACCCCATGGTCATGCTTTTGCATCTGAAATATTAAACTTAGAGCGTACCTTCACCCTTATCTGATCCTTATTGCTTACCATTTCTTTTCCTTTGTGTTATGTCACATCGAGGACGATGCTTTCTTAAGGGGAGGAGAATGTAATGCCCATTGGGCATCGGCTCTTTTTACCCGCCTCCACTTGCCACCTTGGCCTCCTCCCAACCACCCAACCTGCCATCCTTTATGGCCATCTATGCGACCTGCCTGGCGTGAGAGAGAAGTTGTTCCACGAGTCGTTGTTGTTCTGTCCTTTTGGCAAGTGGTGTGTGGTTGGGCGCCTCCACCAACTATCTTCATTGTTCGACATACCTACTGGTTCACCAATCTACCATAATTTATGACCCTGTCACCTCATTTTGACCTGCTCACGCAAAGAAGCTTTGGTGGTCGCGTAGCTTGCATTGGCTTGTTCTAGGCAAAGTGGTGGATTCATTGATGGTGAAATGAAGGTCTATCGCCCTGATGTTGCGTGGGTGGGTGTGGATTCTCAAAATTGTGTTGTATAAGCGTTTTAGTGGAGCGTAAAACTAAACTTTTCCTAGGAAAGTGTCGTGAGGAAATATTTGGCTATATGCAGTAGCTACAGGCGTAGAAGTAAACGTATCTCGTAAAATCGGTGGCCTCCAGAGAGAGTTAAGTGCGATAGGCTGGCAGGGGTGATTCCAAGGAACCGTTGGTGTTGATCCTGATGTTCTGGTTGCACGCGACCTCGATCGTGATCGCTTGTTACAAGATCTTGCAGCTGTAGTAGAAGAACGAGATAAAGTTTTAGTTGAGCTATCTTACCTTTTCATTTTGGAATAATGGGCGGAACCTCCTTTTGTTACAGTCGCAACATTTTCTTGGCCCCTGTCAGGCTTATCCTCCCTACTTGTGCCTCCCAGAGGATTCTCGGAATGAGGTGGGGACACCCGACCCAAGAACAAAGGAATTTTGACCTAAGGATAGCCGCTGTCCTGGGTGGTGTCCTTGTGGTGGTAGAGACTGGAAATCGTGCATGTTGCAGTTTGTAGAATCCTTCGTGAGCGCCTCCATACGAGGTCGTCCAACTATGTTGTTATTTGTTCAGTATCACTGCATCCTCAATTCGGGATTCTCCTTCAAGGTATTTTTTTATCAAAATCATTTAAGTGACAAGAGAGTGTTACTGGGAGACCCGATGAAATTTATTATCAGAGATTCTCTACTGAGACCTTGCTTGTTCTACGATGTAACTCATGGAAGAGGATCTCATAGGGGTGGATCTGTTTCATATTAGAATATTCATGAAGCACATTTTTCTTTGCAATGATATGGGCTTCTTGAACAAGTCAATGAGTTGGCGGGCATAAAGGTCTCTATTGGAATTATCATACCTTTACAAGCTACAAGAAATTCTTATGTTTGCCGAGAGTTTGATGTTGTCCCCAAATCGATGAAGATAAAGGTTTATGTATCAATATGGTAGATGCCTTTCAGAGCTAGGAGCGATGTAATCTTTATGTCTTGTGTCCAAGCTTCAAACCATGGTTGGTGTTTAGCTTTCTAGCGCGTTAAGTGCTCTCGAACCGAGTGGTAAGCGGTTCGACTCTCACCCCCTAAAGTACCTGCCTTCAAAGCAATCTAGTGTTTGGACAGCCACCTATTGCAAGAAAAGACCAGTGAAGCAGAGGATAAAGCGGAGGGCGTGTGGCTGTAGCAGTCCCTGTTGGATGTACACGACTGGTGGATGCATTAAAATAGGCAAGATAGACTAACCATATACATAATATGCTAGTATCTAATAAACCTCTTGAAATGAAACTTTTTCTTTCTAGAAATTGGTTTAAATTTGTGATTTTGTGGATTTGTGTTCAGTATATGGTTAACAGTTTGTTACTTCTGGATTTGCCTCTATTGGTTGTTCTTGTTGACGTGATCAAACCCATTTATATATAAAAAAACAAAGGTTCTCAGTGTATGCTTCGATTGATCATATGAAAATATATATATATATATATATATATATATATAATTTTAAAGTTACTTCCTTCTGCAAAAATGTCGTTGTTTCCTTTGTGAACCTGGGTATGTAATCGCCCCTGGAAAGTTGCAGCTTTGACTAGTATTGGGTTCCTTTTATGTTATTGCCCTAGAGGAAAATATACAGTTAAATTATTATTATTTTTATGATAAGCGTGATTATGCACTTCGTGTATTGTGCAAATTATTAGGGTATTTGGAAATTAGAAGATCAATATATATGCTTGTTAAGAAGGAAGTTTTGGACTGAAAATATGTCCTGGGTTGATAGAAGGCATATCTTTGATCTTGCTTTAAATATTTTTAAACCTCCTGGGTTGTATGGCTTCATATTTATTGTATTTGGTAGGCCGACTTTCACTCAGTTGAGCCTTAATGTTTTAATCACCCTTAATCGGGTATACGCGTATTATTTCGTTGTCTTGGTGGGCTAAGCCAAGTTGAAGGACAAGTTTGATTTTTGTTACGAGTTTAGAAATTGGTAATTTTGTATAAATCCAAACCGAGAACTTTGGGGTCAATTATATATATATATATATATATATGGGCTTAGACCTATGTGTTTTCGATTATATTGTTAGGTCCTGAATGGGATGAACGCTTAGATTGTTATTATTGTTTTAAAAGGGCATGATTATTGATAGAATCCCCATTTGACCCTACTCTCCTTAAGAGTAAAATTTGGTAATATTAATGGCCTTTATGGTGTTACGATGTGAAATGTTGATGATTCCATGTGTGGTCGATTTAAGCAAGTATAGACATGATGCCTTAATGGAGTTAAGGTAATATCTTTCGTGGTTTGTAAAACTTAAGGATTTCATGACAAATTAAGGTAACATGATGTTCCTTAATTTAGTCAAAATTGATTTTGTACTTCGTTCTTGCTTTGAGTGACTTTTCCTTACAAATTTAGAATGATTGTAATGGAAGGTCCACAATATATTTTGTTGTAGAAACCAAAAAAAAAAAAACAAAAGGGAAAAGAAAATATGGAATAGTTTGTATATGTATCAAACCTAATGGTAGTGATTACATCTTTACAGAAGATCATCGTGGGAGGATATCTATCTTCAGTGGTGTATTATGAGCTTTATCACTGCGTGGGTTAACACATGTTTAGTGATGAAATGTAAACTAAGAAGAGTGAGAGACTATGTTTTTGTATAACATTTACAATTTTTGGAGGTGAGTTGACTTCGGAAATGTTCAACCAAGCCTAGATTCATGGCTATGTTTCCCCTAGAATGGGAGGGTTATAAATCTAAAGTGTTATGAAAATTGAATGGATGTGTTTAGAATTCTAGCTTGCTTAATGGAATTGGTTAGTCATGGGGCTTGTCTCTATTCCGGTCTTGGTTACGTCTAGTAGGTAGGCTGCTAGGCAATACCTATTCCAGACATTGATTTTCTTTGTTTTTCATCCTTTCCACTCATCCTTATTAAGCTATGAAGTCACTTGTTAGATAAGAAATAATGGTTTGAGTTTGAATATAATATTTTCAGCCATTTAACCTTTTGTTTACATGATGGAACTCTCTTCTTACCCTCGTGGTTTACTTCTAACCTATTAGGCCTATGGCCTTCTAGAATGATTGTTGAACTATTGTTTGTTTTTGGTGACTAAGATTGTGACTGGTTTTCATCTTTCGACTTCACCTTGAGAATGTTGATTGATGGGTTACACTTTAGATTTCAATCACGTAATCTACGGGATTACATGATTGAAATCCTAATACTCTCAACTCTTGTGTCTAATCATTTAAATTTCATAGTCTTGCATATTTGGTTGTCAAACTTTTGTAGTTTTCGAGGTATTTTTCATAACTAAAATTTATGGATTTCTTCTTAGTTGATATGTTGAAAATTATATCTTGTTTCAAAAGGTTGTTAGAGGTTAGAACTTTGATCCATTTCTTGAAATAGAATGTTTCCTTTCATGGTATTGTTAGCTAGTAGCTTATTGTTGCTATGTATAGTCTTATCTTGCTCAGTTCTCGCGAACTGACTCAGGTTATTAATTGTTGCAGATGGCTTATGTGGTTAGATGATGGAAGAACTTGTAGATTACTGCATCAATCTTGGTTATGATGTTCCTTTGTACGAATGAGTATTATGTTATAAAAATTTGGAAAGGGCCTTTGGACATTTTAGAAGAAGGGTCAGTGCCTTAGTAAATGTATTGTAGAGTATTGTTGTTGTAACTGTTGAAACTTTGGTTTGTTTGGTTATCACGTGAAAGATGAAATTTGATTACCACTTGGTTACGGGATATTCTAGTGTTTTTTTTTTTATCCTTAGAATAGTAGCGGGGCATGTCCCATGTTATTACTCTCTTGCTCCCTAGTCATGGTTCAGTAGGGATGGTATGTCCCTTTGTTTTGTGCATCATGTTGGAATGAATTGATGTAACCTTGTTTTGTTTCACAAACGAGTACTGTTAACATTTGCTCTTGAGTTAAAACGTTGAGTTGTAAATCCTTCTAAGGCATAGTAGCAATGAGTTTGTAAGCACTATGAAGTGAGCTGGATAGTCCTGATAAAAGTTAAACTAAAATTTATATATATGAATATATTAATGTTGATGTGATCTACTTGATAACCTTTGAGACCTGGAACAATCAAGAGGAAACTATCTTTTGTAACGAAATATGATTACTTATTTTTTTCCCGAGCCAAACCAATAAACACTATCCTTTTATGGTGAAACCTTAAATGATCTCATGGTGAAATCAATGGTTAGATTTTAGAAGATGATAGGATTTAATAAGTAGGAGGGAAATTGATTAATAAAACCTTAAATATCTCTCTATCGTTTGAAATGTTCTCCTTTGTCAAACTTAATTAAGTGAAGTCTAGATGGAACATTTAACCAATCTTGATAAACTCTTAGCCTCAATAAAAGACCGATAGTAAAAATGTGACCACGAAGCTAAATTGTGTTGTCTATTCTCATTAACCCTTGCCTTGATTCATGGTGATATTTCTTAAGCAAGGTCAAAGTTTGATCCTTAAACAAGAAGGTTATTGTTATGAACCCTAAGTGGTAATTTCCACTCAATCGGAGCTTATGCCTTCACCATGTGCAATAGAGGTGGAACATGTGTAAGAGGCTTGAGTAAGATTAATTATTAACCTTGTAAGAAATGGAAAATGTTCTAAAATCAATTGAATAAAAAGCTTTGGACATAAAATTGATGATCCTAGATTAGAAAGCTTGGCCTTAAGCTATTTAGTCAATAGTTGAAAAGAAAGAAGTTCTCCTTGTGAAAAGAATTGTGTGAATCATTACATGAAATTTTATAAGAACGTAAGTTAAGAATTAAGAGACATTTTAGTAAACAAGAAAATTTAACAGAATTTTCTCATGGGATGCCCTAAATGTAAGTGTGTCATGTGGTTGGACTTCCATGTTGTCTTGTCAAAAAGAAAAAAAAATGTATGTATTGTCCTTGATAGGTGTGAACGTCTCCGTCTTTTGCCTTTATGGCCATCCTTGTATCAAGTTGTTCACAAAGTGTTAGTGGTATCCTATGTGACGACATGTTGCATCATGTTATGTGTCAAGCAAGTCAAAATAAAAAATTATCCTGTCTTTTCTTGTTGTTTGTGTGTGTGTGTATTTTTTGGGTCGTTACACCGGAGATATATTTCACACAAAACACCACTTCGAAACCCATTAACATAGCTCCCAAGACCTGTAACAAACATCATAATATGTAAAGTATACCCTATAACAACGAGAGGAAAGAAGAGAAATAAAATAATGAAGGATGGACGGATGCATCACAAAACAGATTTTATTGCTCCAAAAGTTCAAAAAATACATTGTGAGTGGGGCAATAGGCAAGAAAATGCCATTACAGAGCCATGAGAGGAGGATTAGACTCTGTATTCAACCCTAAGGAAGAAAGAAAGGGGGGGCGTAGAGAAACAACAACCAACCATTTGAATGTGCCCCTCTATTACAATATATAGGAAGAATAAGAGAGAGAAGAGGGAAGAAAATTGAATCTTGCTCCAACCACCTAGAGATATGCATTGATTCCTATTTTAAAGCTCAACCACTGAATATCAATGTGTTCTACAAATTCACCCACAATATGTCACTTCGGTTCCCCAAAGGATTGAATTGAATCAAATCGTAGTTAAAGAGATCGATTTTTTGTTAATGGCACGGGAGACGTTTTAGCATTTTTCACCTACCAGGGCCTACTTGAAATGATATTTTATGTTCCCAAGGCATGGAGGGTGTAAATACATTTCAAAATAGTATTCTCTTGCTCAAATCTAATTCTCCAGTCAAAATATATAGCCATTTGAATATTAGGGTTGCGGGGCAATATTTGAAGAATTTTCCCCATACAGGGTCCACATGGCATCATGGCACACCTTGGAGATTCAGCCCATGCCCTCACTCTCAAATAAGTACTGACCGACATGTGGTGAACTCCGTGAGCTCTTTGGGGTTCTTTGTATTTTTCTTGAGTCTCTTTTCTTAGTGGGGTCATATATCTTGGCAGGGGACACGCGGCGTCCTGGAGCTTGTCTGAAAACCTTGTCTTTATTCGACCCTTGAGTTAGCGCCATTTGGACACTTGACACTCTGCTATCTTCTCCATACTTGGCCAATTTTGGTCCCATTCTGATTTGTTTTAGTGACCTACAACTTCGAACCTTCACCGTCTCTTTTCCTCCTCAAGCCTCTAGCTTCTTTGACAACTGCTCAACCTTGCTCTCCGATTCTTCTATTTCATTTTAGAGCACCTAAGTTTGTTTCTTGGATTTGAAGCATGGATTCACTCGAAAAAGTTGTTTCTTATTTTTCTTCTCACACGGAGTGAATCGTTTAAAATTTTGCAAGCCCCACCACTCTATTATTGAGTCCCTCTGCAACCTTGCAAAATTTAAACGTTTTTGTCATCTGGAATGTGATCTCGTGGGTTTGAGTCGTTTCCTTCATAATTTTCTTATATACGAGAATTGTAGTGACCAAATTTTACGAGGGGGTGCAAATTTGGGATAACAATTTGGTGACTCATGGGGACATCTTCCTTCTGATGAAGAGACTAGTGGCCTGAAGCATCCATTGGGCATGGAGTCTTCCGATAAACATGAAATTAATCAACTTTGAAGATCTAATCCCTAAGCCACTTGTGAGCTTGATCGCATGCCTTTTCTATTTTTTTCCTAACCTAAGCCTATCCTATTGTTCCGCACTCTCAATTTTCATAAGAAAATATAGGAAATGGATTTTACGAGAGTAAAAAAATTGACTTTGGGGTTTTCATCTGTCCCGAAATGGATTGTTTTGAAACAACTTTAGTTACTTTGCATTTAGATTGTTTTTTGGAATTTTCAACTTGTTATAGGAAACTATGGATCTTTCTACCATAAATAGTGAAGAGCTTGGCCTTGTGCACCTCTGGACCAAAACAAACAAAACTTGTGTAAAAAGACAAAATCATACATGCCTCAAATGAGACATGTAGAGTGTCCACAAGAACTTATTTTGCTGAAAGCAAACCTACCTACTTTATGCTAGCTAGGAGAAAAGGTGAGCTAAACAAACCCTGCAATTGGTTGTGTAAAATAGCTTCCTTTCCTCAAAATTGGCAGCCATGCAAATGATTTGGAGCTGAACATGGCTGTTATTAGGAGTGGAAGGCTAACTGCAAATTGTTTCTCCACTCCCTCCATCAAGGTATCAACTGGAAACAAAATAAATACCTTTTCAATCAGCTACTCACTTGGTTCCTGTTAGGGCAAAATTACAGCACCCACCTGACGCCGATCAGATTTCTAGGTTGATCACTCTTGCATCCAGTGTAATTGCACAACATGGAAACCTCTCTCCAAGTGTGGGACTTGGAAACTGAGAGAGGAATCTCCAGATTAGAGGCTGGTTCCTCAAACTCCTCTGATTTAGATCTATATTTTGCAAAGCTACAGAGGTCTAGATCCTAATCCTATTCTAACTCTTGAAAGAGACAGGGGTAGAAGTGCAAAAATTGAAACTAACTAAAGATGGTGATGCACCAAAAAGGAGTGGTGAAACATATTAGTCATGCAAATAGACACAGACCAAGGTTCACAACATAAAAACATACACAGACTGATAATGTATAATTTAGCATCTGAAATCAAGCAAATAATACAAACAGAGGATTGAAACCCATTCACAGAGCTTGCATTATCAATTTAATATCAAAATACGCATTACACCCTCAGAGAGGTAAAGAAAACTGTTACAATCCTTGGAGAGGTCTGATACTTCATCAATCCCTTGAAGAAGGTGAAAGAAGAAGTCTGCTATGCCCAAAAATGTTCCTCTCTTTGAAATGAGCCCAAAACTGGCTTTTAAAATGCAAGGGTCGAACCCAGGGAACAGGAGACGTACAAAGGCATGGGAGCCCATTCTTTCTTGACTGCAGGTGTATTAAAACGGCATGGAGGACCTTACAAACCCATACCCTGTCATTTTGACTGGATTATAGGAGAATGCGACCCATTCTGCATTAACTCTGGTCGCTGGAATGTCATTTCCGGCCATGAATACGCGTCAGAGCCGTTTCTCAATTTTTTTCCTCCGCATGCTCCAAAACGCAAGATTGACCTGGAATCATGTAGATAATTTGACCAGCTTTACGATGATATACGAGAACATGCAAATCCGAGCTCTGGATCAAAGTTATGGTGATCTCGAAGATCTAGGGCACAAAACAGGTGAAAGCGTGTTTTGAAATCCTTTCCCGCGCTCTGCCACCTGGACGACACGTGGGACGTGCTGATTGGATGAGAAATTCTCTCTCCTCCATCTTTCGCGGGCTTTCATTTTGAAATTTGCTTGTGGGGCCCTTAAGCTGGACACATGGCGCTATTTCATTGGTTGGTGACCTTTTAAAACTTGCCCTTTGACCTTTTTGACCTTTTTTTCCCCCCGAGACACGTGGCGGCTTCTGATTGGTTCTCGGCCCTGCTAGCTTTTTCGTGCCCTTCGCGTCCTTTTGTCCCAGACGTCCCAATTGCTTAGTGCTCCTTGTGCTGATTTTGGCGAACCTGGCGGTTCGCGTCCATTTGTCTCGGATGTACCAATTGCCTTGGTTCTCATTGCTTTATTTTGCGACCGGCGATTCGGGCCTTTTTGTCCCAAACGTCCCGAGCAACACTTAGCCAATTTTTCTTCCTCTTTCAGCCGGATCAGCTTTTCGCGCCCGCCGCGTATATACAGCCCGATTGTCCCAAATGTAATTTGGGCGCTTTAGAGGCTTTTCGGCCGATCCGCTTCCATTTGTCCCACTTGTCCCAAATGCTACCTTGAGCAGGACTTAGCCAATTTTCACACTCTTTCCTGGATCAACCTATTTGCCTTTCTGCAACTTTTTTGCATTTTCTCAGAGCTTGCTCCCTATTTCTTCGGCCAGGGGAGTTAGAAAAATACCTGAAGGGACCCTAGAAACCTGATTTTGCTCTGAATCAATCAATTTGCTTGGGATTTGAATCTTCTGATGCATGTTATCAAAATTTACCCTAGGGGGGTGAATTTTGGATAACGATTCCCAAAGGTATTAGTAGCTGATCCTTGGTACTTTGATGCTCATCCTCATTCCCAGAGTGGGCATGATTGGTTTTGGCTTCTCCTCGGCTCCAATGAAGCTAAGTACACGATTGGGAACATTCTAATCTGATGGATGTGCTTGTTACTCTGAATTTCAACTCCAAGAATGGAGTCTTCCTGTGGACCTTCTTGAGTGGATGGTGTGGGAGAGATGGGGTCTTCATTGTTTCCTTCCTCCTCCTAAGAAGAACATGGAAGATTAAGATCCTCCAACCTTGGTTCCTGAGGGCCATTGTGTTATCCAAGTTGTTGTCCTTGGATGTTCTCCTCCATGGCAAAAGACTCATGTTCTTGGAAGGTGGATGATGGAGGAGTAAATGATGTGATCTCCTTGGGCTCCTCTCCATCAAGACAATCCTCCAAGTCAAACAAATAATCTACCTCCTCATTGTCGTGTTGCATGTGTTCGACCTCCTCCATGGTGTCCTTGGAATTTTCCCACCATGGTTCCCCTAATCTTCAAACATGAAGTTTGAAAGCTCAAACTCTTCTTCGACATTAGATTTTGAAGGGGATAAAGTGGGAGGAAGAACTGAAGGTTCTTCTGTGGCTTGCTCTGCACTTGTTGCCTTTGAAACCATATGGTTCTCCTCGAGAATTGCACCCTTTGGAGCTAACTGATTTTCATCTAGAATAGGAACCCACATGATTTCCTCTTCCCAATCGGAGTTGTATGAGTCACTTCATTCTTCAATTGTCCTGCAATCATCAAACATGATGACGTTGGTTGGGGAAGGCACATTGGTAAGGGGTTGTTCATTTATGGTACAACTAGGAAGAGGGGACTTGGAAGAAAATGGGAGGATGGATGTAGAAGGGATGGAAGGCACGCTAAATTTTGATCCTCCATTCCTTCCACCCACTCTTTAATCTGGGCAACATCTCAGTGATGAGGTGTGGTTTGTGTTGGGTGCTAAACCAGCTTGGTATAGGGCCGAACCATGGACAAGGGGCCTTGTATCCAACTTTAGCTGCCATTATGGAGCACTTGACTCTGAGATGCATCATGTCCATCTTAATCTTTTGCATCTACCTCTCAAAATCAGCTTCGGCCAAGGAGTCTCCACCATCATTTACATAAACCTATTCTTCATAAACATTTTGGTTAGAAAAAGGGGGTTATATGCATTTTTGAGATAATGGGGCTTATAAAACTGATTTGGAGGAGGATTTTGAAATTGTGGGATGGAGGGAAATAGTTCTGTTGTTACAAATGAGAATTCCATGGTGGGAAATAATTCATGATTGCACAACTTCATGGGATTGAAGAAGATGAAGGAGATGGAAGAAATAATGGGTGGAAATGGATAGGAAGAAGGTCTGCAACTCAGAGAATGGGTTGTTGACTAGATGGAGTTACCAAATGTTCTTGAAAGTGCCTCCAAAGGCTTAAATCTTCACCAAGAGAACATTGAACTTTGATGAAGTGAAGTGGTAAGGTGCTTGGACATGTCCCACCAAGCATGCCAAAATTATTAGTGTAAAATCACACCACCCCCAAATGAGTTCTAAAAATATACTTTTCTAAGGAAAAGTCATTTGATGTGATCCACATAACATGGGACCATCTCTCAATCATGGGACTTTTTAAACTTGAGATGGACCTCCGAGAAAGACGGTTCTTGCTTCCTAATCTACCCCTACAAGCTACTCCGGAGAAGGCGAACCTAACTATCCTAATCTAATCGCTCCAAGGGGATAGAGAAAGAGAGAGAGGGTGAAAGAGCCTACAATAAGTGGTGATACACTAGAAAAGGAATTGGATGATCACGAGACACCAAACTGCCTAAAATAGAGAGAGGTGAGCAGAGGAGAGGGTAGATAGAACACACCATAGACTAGAGATAGATTTCACACAAAACATCACTTCAGAACCCATTAAACACAACTCCCAGGACCTACAATGAACATCATAATATGCACACGGTATACCCTATAACAATGAGAGGAAAGAAGAGAAATAAAATAAGGAAGGATGGACAGATGCATCATAAAATAGATTTTATTGCTCTATAAGTTCACACAATACATCGTGAGTGGGCAAGAGGAAAAAAATGCCATTACAGAGCCATGAGAGGAGGCTTAGACTCTGCATTCAACCCTAAGGAAGAAAGAGAGAGGGGGCAGAAGAGAAACAACGACCAACCATTTGAATGTGCCCCTCTATTACAATATATAAGAAGAATAAGAGAGAGAAGAGGGAAGAAAATTGAATCCTGCTCCAACCACCCAGAGATATGCATTGAATCCCATTTTAAAGCTCAACCACTGAATATCAATGCCTTCTAAAATTCTCCCACAATATTTCACTTCTGGTTCCCAACGGATTGAATCGAATCAGATCTGGTAGTTAAAGAGATCAGATTTTGCGTTAATGGCTTGGGAGATGTTTTCCCATTTTTACCTACCATATCCTACTTGAAATGATATTTTATGTTCCCAAGGCATACAAGGTATCGAGAGGTTTCAAAAAGTCTTCTCCCACTCAAATCCAATTCTCCAATCAAAATATATAGCCATTTGAATATTAGGGTTGCGGGGCAATATTTAAAGAGTCTGCCCCATACAGGGTCCACATGGCATCCTGGCACACCTTGGAGATTCAGCCCCTACCCTCGCTCTCGAATAAGTACACGATGACATGTTGCAGCCTCCACGAGCTCTCGGGGTCCTTTTTATTTTTCCGAGTCTCTTTTCTTGGTAGGGTCATATATCTTGACTAGGGACACGTGGTGTCTTGGTGCTTGTCGAAAATCCTTCTCTTTATTCGACCCTTGAGTTAGCGCCATTTGGACACTTCACACTCTGCTATCTTCTCCATACTTGGCCAATTTTGGGCCCATTCTAAGTCGTTTAAGAGACCTACGACTTCAAACCTTCGCCGTCTCTTTTCCTCAAGCCTCTGGCTTCTTTGACACTACTTGACCTCGCTCTCCGATTCTGCTATTTCATTTTAGAGCCCACTGAGTTTGTTTGTTGGATTTGAAGCACGGATTCGCTCGATAGAGTTGTTTCTTCTTTTTCTTCTTGCACAGGGTCATTTAAATTTTTGCAGGCCCCACCACTCTATTGTTGAGTCCCTATACAACCTTGCAAGATTTAAACGTGTTTTTCGTCCTGGAATGTGAGCTCGTGGTCCGACCTTCATAATTTCCTTATGTGCAAACTTTTCTTCACCAAATTTTTCTCGGGGGTGAATTTTGGATAACAGTTATGTTGTGTCATTGCATGCTTTGTTAGGGGTTCCCATCGGGAGTAACCTCATTTATGTTGCCATGGGTGTAATGTGTTCCTTTCCTTTAAATTTTGTTTGGTTTAATTTGTTGTGCATGGGTTTAATTATTTGGTAAATATTGTCACTTTATTAACACTTACTAATGTGCCTTAATCAACTAGTTTACCTTAATTTTTAATTAAAAATGGAGATTTGACATGTGAGAAATAAATTGGGTAGATGGTCCTTAAAATCTTCTGGATGAAACTTAGATTTTGTTGGGTTTTGTGTAAATTCAGATTTTGAATTGGGAGGATTTTTTGAGGGCTTGTGGCACAAGCTACGCTTGTCCCATTCCTCTTAAATTCATTCAAAACCATACATGTGGTATGGGAAGTTAATTTTAGGCTTAATTATGCATTTTGGAGTGTAAAAAGGGTAAATAATTGCACTTGTCACTTACCACATTTAAGTTTGTCCTTGATAGGTATGGTGTGCAAGTTATAGTGTCATGTGGGCATGTCATAAGTCTTACATGTGCATTTAATTACTTTGGGCTTGGTGTTTGACTTGTGTGTTGGAATGGAGGAATGATGAAGTGGCATCCTACATGGAGCCACCTCATCATCCTCACATCCCATTTCTATTTATTGATTGAATTTGAAGGATTTTGGGTTACTTGTCTTATTTTCTTCTCTTGCACTTTTGAAATTTGGTCTTGAGTTGCATGCTTGGAGCCTTTTTGGAGTTGCATTTTGGATTTTTCTTGGTTTTAAGGTGTTGAAAGCTTGTTGGAGTGAATATTTTGGAATATTAATGGAGAGGTAGGATCTCCGCCTATGTTATTTATTTATTTATTTATTTATTTATGTATATTGTAGTGAAAAATTGTATTTGTATGAGTATTTGCATGGGTGTTGTGAATGTGATATATTGGGGTTGGGTATCTTGCCTTAAGAAGACAGTGGGAGATGGAAGTCTCCAGCCATTGGGAAGAGAAAGGGAGTTGTGAGGAATTCATTTTGGAGTGAGTGTGATTAGGAGTTCCACTTATGGGGAGTGAAAAGGAAAACATTGACATATTTTTTTCATATTTGCAAGGGGAGAGATAAGGATGTATTTGAATGTTTTGTATTGTGCACATGGAGGCTTTTGGGTGGAACTTCTACTTTACTTGGGAGGTAAAAGGAGGTGGTTCCCATATTCCTTACTCCTTTTGGCTTTATATCAAGCCTATGTGTTGTTGGGAAAGTTTCAAATATTGTTGAGTATGTCCATTTGAATGTGTTGTATGTTTTGTGGATTGTGTGTTTTGTGGAAGCCATTTATGTAAAAGTTGTCAAATGTTGCTTAATACCCCTCATTGTTATTTGGTTGGGGCTCGGGGGCCAATAAGGGGATGGATTATCCTCTTATTTGATTATTGGTTAAGTGGAGAGTGTCTCCTACACCCCTTTATGTGTATTTTGATCCAAGTTTTGAAGAGTTAAAGGATGAAGGCTTGAAAGCTAAAAGTTGGGAGATGACCTTGAAAGGAGACTTGTGTTTTGACCTTTTTGTAAGAAATATCCAAATTGTAAATCATATTATTGTTCCCACTTAGTGTGGAAGTTTTTAAATCTTGTATTATCAAAAGAAGGCTTTGTATATTTCATTTATTCAAATTTGTAATGTTATAGTGAAAGGAGAAAGCTTAAGTTGTATAGTTTTCTTGAAATGAAACTCTCCTAAATTTGTATGTTATTCAAAGTTACAATATATATGTATGTATATTTGGAAAATAAATATGTTATTGAAAGGAAGTGTTGTTGAGTTCTTTGTTGTTTTGTTGGCAAGATTGAATATGTGAAAGAAAATGAATTGTAGTTGATGTTATACTCAAATTTTACATTTTATTGTAAAAGAAAGAATAGAGAAATGAGTTGATGTTTATGTAATTTTGAGTTATGAAAATAGATATATTATCAATCTATCAACCAATGAATGGAGGATACCTTAATTAAAATTAATATTGTATTTAACACCAACTTAAGTAGAAAACTATTGAAAAATGCATATATTGAAGGTTCTATTTTTAGAAACATAACTATCGCCCTATGCAGAGTGGTGGTTTTAGAACCACCTCCTAGCATAGAGCATGGTTAATGAACCACCCCGAGGCATGGCAATGGTCACGGGACCGTCGACCATATGTGGGACGTTGGTTTCATCATTTTTGATAGAAAAATAAAATTCTTACTATGAAAAATCCAGATTTGAAATTTAATTGAAATCTAAGTTTTAAACCATCAAAATGAAACTACCAGCAACTAGTAATTAATTAAATTTAATTGTTTAAGCTTTTCAATCCTCTTATGGGCACCCAAATGTGTAAAATTTCATAGATTAAATGAAATGGGGTTTTTCCCCCAATTGTTGAACTCAAAGGATGTTTACATTAAATAAAAAAACAGATCCATGGTGGGATCTCTACATTAAGCAAATGAGAAATCTTACAATAGTAAACCCTTTACAACTAAAACTAAGAAAAATTTTCCATGGTTGCACTTCTTGCTCTCATGGCTTCTCTTCCTCCTCTTCCAAACCTGCAAAACAAGAATGAACAAATGAGGTTGTTTTTGGGAAAATAGAAATAAAAATGAAACCCTTAAGGATATTTAGGGCAACCCAAATCTAAGGGCTATGATAGATTCAATCCAATGGCCCAAATTAAACCCTATCTAACTTAAGAGGGAGGTATTTTGTAGGAACGAAATTTAGTTAAAAAAACATGGGTAATGGGGTGAATGGGGCCACTTAGTGGTTAGGAAAATTAATTAAACCTTTTTGTTAGAAAATAAATTAACCTTGGTGCTTGGTAATTAATTAAACTAATGGAGCTTAGTAGATGCTTTAAACCGTAAATATTCTTAGGAAGTAAATTAATAATATTTAATTATTAATTTAATTCCAACTTCCACAATGTTGTGTGGAAACCTTAGTCGGGAAATTTTTTAATTGTGGATAATGTCTAACCTTGCAAACCTCTTCTTAAAACAAAAAAAAATACTACCATAATTTTAAGAGTAGAAATTTGTGGGCGTTACATTCTCCTTCTATGAAAGGTTTTGTAATGGGGTAAGTGACCATATTGGAACTCACTAGTTGTCGTAAGACACTTGAAAGGATCTCTCCCAACGATGTAAATTGTCTTCACTTATTATCACAAGGGGGAGTAGCTTCTTTAATTGGCACCACGATGGATTGTTTTGATTTAGATTATTTTTCTTGATTATTCTAAATGTTTTGTACATTACGGTTATCATTTATGCCATCATTAACAACATTTTGATTTTGATTGATAAACTTGGGTTTTTCATGTGAATGATTGTTATTATGGTTCTTAGAAGGAATTTTAATAAGCCCTTTTGCAATAAGATCCTTTTCTATTTGGGTTCCCTTCTCAATGAATTCTTCAAAATTTGTGAGACAATGCATCTGCATTTGAAAGGATAATTCATTATTTAGGTTAGGTATGAAGATACTAACCAATTGTTTCTCTATAATTGAACAAGGAAACCAGCTTGTAATCCCTCACCGTCATTGTAAGAATTGTGCAAAGTTTTTATTTGTTTGTTTCTTGGTATTGCACAATTCCATCATTGTAATGGATTTAAAGTGTTTAACAAACTTCTCAGATAAGTCAACAAAGGTTGTGATCAAACCTTTCGAGAGATGCAAGAACCAATCTAGGGCTTGTCCTCCTAAGATTTTGGAAATAGCCACAAAAGATATACATCATTATAGGATACCTCCTAACAATCCATAAATAATTCTTTGACATGTTCACAAGGGTCATGTTTTCCTTTATACTTGTCAAATTTTGGAACTTTGAAAGATTTAGGAAAAGGTAAGTGCAAAATGTCATGATTGAATGGATAAGGGTATATATCCTGAAAGTTAAACTCTTTTCTTTGTTTTTTCATTCGAAGATGGTGTCCATCATAATTTGTCATTCCTTTTGTGAATGCTTTGAATCATTTTGTGGAATATTTGAAACATTTTCAAGTTTTTTTCATTATTTCTGTTTTAGTTTTAGTATTTTTTTCTTTTTTATTTGTGTCATCAGTGACCCTTGAGGCCATTAAAGCTAATTTTTATCCATCTCATTGATTTGGTCTACTAATGCCTAATTTGATGCATTTACGGAAGAACTAGACTTCCCTTTGTTATCATCATTTGTTTTATACTATCCAAACTTCATTATTCTTATTGGATTCGGGTTGGGTGTTCTTATTTGATTCGATTGGCTACATATATTCTTTATATTCTCGTCGTCAAAATTTAAAGGGTAAATTTGCTCCCATTTCAAGGAGACAGAGAAGAAATTGATCTTTATTTTTAGTAAAATTCCCTAAGGTTTTCTTGTTCTTCTGTAGAGGTGTCATTTTATTTGTGTTCTTCTTCCTCCTCATCGGAACTAATGTGGAAAGGATTTATATCCTTTCTTTCGAAGGGGTTGTAATTTCTCTCTCTTGTTCCCACCATTTTGTATGAAAAAGGGTAACATGGAAACTTGTTTAATGTGCTTATATGTTGACAAAGTGAATTCCAAGATATAAGGGGTAGTGATCAAATATATGTGCTTAACGTTTGGAAAAGTGAATGCCAAAATATAAGACTAGGAAATTGAATTGATTGATCAAGTTATAGCGATGAAAAAATGTGCTTAGATTTGTGACAAAGTGAATGTCAAAAATAAAATACTTAGAGATGAAAGTACTTTCTCAAACTTTAACAAAGTGAATGTTAAAATGAGAGGCTTAGGGATGTGAAAACGGATTGCTCAATTTCAACAAAGTGAATGTTGAAAATAAGAGGTTTGAAATCCCTCAAATATAAATAAAGTGAATGTTGAAATAAGAGAGTTTGGAAATGAAAAAGGATGACTTGAATGTCAACAAAGTGAATGTTGAAATAAGAGGTTTAATAATGAAGATCAATTGTCCAAATCTCAACAAAGTGAATGTTAAGATAGGAGATGTGAGAAACAAAGGTTGATTACTCAAATCTTAACAAAGTGAATGTTAAGAGAAGAGACTTAGGAAATAATATTGATTACTCAACTCTTAACAAATTGAATGCTAAGATAGAAGATTTTAGAAATGAGAGTGCCTAAATTTTAAAAAAATGAATGTTAAACTATTAGATGTAGAATAGGAAAGTACTTAGAGTTTAACAACGTGAATGTTAAACTAGAAGACTTAGGAAAATGATAGGGCAATTTCTTAGAGTCTAACAAAGTGAATGTTTGACTAAAATGCTGAAAGATTGAAATCTTGGTTATTTTTAACCTTCATAAAGTGAATACCAAAGGTCGAGACTTAAATTGAAATGAATGTGCTTAAGTTAGGATGTGGGTATCCAAAATGAAAGACTTAGAATTTGATAGGAAATTGAAAGAGGTGCTTAAATTTTAGAAAAAGGAATCGAACAATTAAGACAAAAGTTGGATGAAATTAATTTGAAATGGATGTAAAAAATAAAAGAGATTTGGAGAAATGGATTAATATTTATTGTGTATGATAATAGTGTGGAATACAAACTTAAGAGCATGTAACGTAGACAAAAATAACATTGTTAAGGAAGGTCTCTAAAAGTAACTTTGTCTTGGTCAAGTTGGGATTCCTATAAAAGAGCTCTCTCCCTAAATTCCAAGAATTACCTAAGCGAGCATGGGAACTATTTCTAGTCGCCATATTTATTTTGTCCCCTTGATTCAATAAGCTATATTTTACTCCACTCAAAGGATCAAATTGGGGCTACCACTAAGGATAATTTTGGTTCTAATTTCTCACGTGTATACTAATCACATAGATAGGGGTACTCGTTTTGTTATCTAGTTCCTGAAAGGTTCTAACTACTTTGGGGTTCATATGGTACTACTCATGAATGATTTTTGGCCCCAGGCCACGTACTTCCACGATTACTATGGATCGGGAATAAACATATCTCGGAAAATTTAATTAATAGTGTTTTATAAAGTATAATAAAAGGATGTGATAATGTTTGCTTGATCTCACGAGCTAGGCCACCTGCAGTTAGTAGTTTGATTTCAAAAATAATCTTTGTAGAGATGGTCTTGTAAACAACAAGTTAATAGTTTTCCTAAGGTGAAATCACAATAGAAAACACAAAGGAAAACTCATGTTTCTAATTTTCAAGATCACCCAAAAAGGGTACGAGAAAAGAGCATACATGGGATTTTGTCAAGATTAGAGTAAATGAAAATCTAAAGCAAGATAAACATTTAAATTGATTAGCTATGTAAACCTGTAAGAAAATGATTAAAAACATATCTAAAATAGAGATTAGAACATATTGTAATGTTGTAAAATTAAATAAAATCAGGAAAGTATAGTGGTAGAACGCTAGGGCGTACACTAGGGTGTGCTAGCATTATAGGCTACACTAGCGTGTGCACTAAGGTGTGCTAGCATAACAAAGATTTTTCTTGGATAGTGAGAAGAAAGAGTTTAACACTAGTGTGTAAACTAATGTGTGTAAGCTGAATGTGCTTATGTTATAAGTGATTTTTCTATGAACAAGGATAAGAAAATGGGTTAACGCTACTACATCAACAGATGCACTAGCACATGTAAGGAACATGGAAGGAAAATATAGTGTAACGTAAGAGAGTAAAGCACTACACTAGAACATTAATCACCTTGCATGAGCACCTTAAATGCTATTCTAGAACACTTCACAGTGATGTTATCTCATTCATAGATACGCTTGCAAAAGATTCCTGTAGGTGGTCAAAATTTGATGGACAATATTGGATTCTGATTTTGTTTTTTATAATTTTTCCTAATTCTCTTCACCAAATGCTCTCAGATTTGGATATTTAGTTTGAAATAAGAAAAAGAACACATGGATGAAGTCGGTTTCAAAATAAATGATCGAAAAATGAAAAATAAAAGTGTGGGTTTCCCACCGAGTGTTTCAAAAATGTATACAAGGAAAAAATCAAGAAAATGAAAGACAAACAAACAAAATACTACAAACCTTTCTCCAATATATTCTTACAACCTCAAGATGAGATAGATGAAGTTTTTAAACACTTGTAGGATCTCAAGACATATTGGTTTTGGCTGCTCCAAGTTTCCTTCCAAATAGAGGAGGAATACTATGAGCAAGTTAGTGATCGAATGGACAGCCTTTTGGTATGTAATTTTGAGCTGAAAAAGAGAAACAATTTGTTGCAATTGCTTAAATCTTCCAATAGATTATTTTTTGAAGGATATAGCATGTTATTTATAATGGAAGGAGAGGCTATGGAGTGGATCAAGGTTCTTAATGAGATCATGAATGCATTTTCCTAAAATAGCCATTGGATTTGGTTATGGCAATTTGGATGGATTGAATATCTATTGAGGGGAAATGAATTTTTGTTGGAAATAATTTTTTATTCAAGAAATTGGTTATACATGCGGTATTTTTACTTCTTTGTAGGATTCTAGAAGTGGAGTGGAATGAGGTAGTTTAACTTGAGTGACTAGGATAGTTGAAGTGGAGTGTGAGTAGATAAATAGATTTATTTCTATTTAAATAACTAATTAAATTAGCTAAGGGATGTGAGTGGGTAATTAACTAAATATTTAATTAAATTAGCCAAAGGACATAGGAGTATAGTTTAAGCATGATTATAATTAATTAAATTAATTCTAAAGGGATGTGGGTGAATTTTAGTGAGATGTAAGAGGATAGTGGTCTAGAATGCATTATAGAACCAATTTTGGTATATTATGTAAAGGATGTGGATAATTAGGAATGGATAGAAATAGGTATGTATTTTTAGGGTATCTACAGATGAAAATGGGAAAAATATATATGAGAGGTGTATGCCTCAAAAGTTACAAACATGTAACATGCCACTTATGTTAAAAATACTTTCAACTTGAAAAAAATCTTCGTTTGAAACCATCTTATGAATGATGAAAAATGTGGAAGATGAATGGTTGTAGGAATATTAAATGAAGGGTTCCAAATGGAATTCAAAATTTCATAAAATGAAGGGCTCTAAGAAGTAAAATATATCATCAAATGAATCATTCCAAATGGAATCCAAATTTTCATCCTTAATGGAGATCACACCCATCCACATTTGGAGTGAATTTGAATGGGAAAAAGAGGAAAAAAATATAAATCTTTGTATTATTATTTTTGAGTGCTTCGTGTCAAGGTCATATCTCTAGCTCGTTGATCTAATTAGTGAACCATTAGATCCATTGGCAATATAATAGAGTGAAATTGAAAATAGATTTTATAAAAATTAAACATTTTATCCTCATACTATCTAGATCTCATAAATTCATTAAATACCCTCAAAAATATTAAATACCAAAAATTTCAAGACCTACTAAATTAGATTTAAGGACTTTCTAAAAATATAATTTTTAGAAATCCTTCTCTGAATGTTGACATTGGTGAATATTTATCTAAGAGCTCATTCGGATCACACCAAATACAATTATTTTTGTCTTATTACATCCTTTTATAGTGATTACAATTTCCACATCTTTTATGGATATAGTTTAGAAGTTACATTGAATACCCAATATTAAAGTAAGTGATCGTGATCTTATATTTACTAGAAATTTTTGGATTGATTTATTCTCATGTTCGGGTACAACTAGAATGTATTTCATCATATCTTCCCCAATCTAAAGGAAACACTAAGTTATTAAACAAATTTTTGGAGGGTATCTATGATGTGTTAGTTCGGATAAGTAGGATAGATGGGTTCATTATCTACTACTTGTGAAATGGTGGTATAACACTTCATTTCATACCTTATCCAAAATTTCCCCATTTTTGGCATTGTATGGTTACCATCCATCATCCCTCACATCCAACCCAAGAGTCTAGCCTAAAGTAAGATCATTTGAAGAGCACATTCAACACTAACATGCGGTTCTCTCTAGCCTTAAATATATTTTGGTAATGGCACAAAATTGCATGAATCAAAATATTATCAACACCATAGTGACTGAAGCTTTGAAGTTGGAGACTTTTTGTTTGTATGATTGGATCCATATAAAGAAATATATTTGAAACAATAGGAAAAATATAGCAATATTTCACCAAAATACTATGGCCCTTATCAAGTGGTGTAAAAAATTAGTAGTGTGGTATACAAACTGGAGCTTCCTTAGTCAAATAAAATGCATCCAAGTATCCATGTTTCTTACTTCAAGAAGTTTAATGAACATAAGGTGTTTTCTAAGTCAATGTTTCCATAGATTTATGATGATTTTTATGAATCATCTTAGATCCTAAAGAAATCCTAAATACATGTACTAAGAAATTGAGGATAAGGATCATCATTGAATATTTGATCAAGTGGAATAATTTGGTAATTGAAGATGCAACATGGGAAGATGAAGCATTTGGACAGCCACATCCAATAATTACCAACATTGAGGAAAATTTTGATTTATAGGGAGGTTTGTGCTACGCCCTTAACCATAGGTCCTAAATTAGATATGGATGTCTTACTTTTGGCTAATATAATCTCTTATCATATCATATCACATTCATTTGTTCTTCTATATGCTTATTAGGTTGGCTTTGGTGACTTGCATATCATAGTATGGTATATAGGATTTAGTAGCTAGTAGATGATCATCATATTGATACCTTTAGTCTTATTGTATAGTTTTGAGGCTTTCCCATCAAAGTGATTTTGTCATTATAGTTGCATATTGTGATCATTTATTTATACTTTTTGTCCTTTAATGGTATATTTTTTCTAATATTTAGAACTATCTAGCTAATTTTACTAAAAATATAAGTTGAAGGAAAATATGTTGATCGCTTAGTTATAAGATAGGTCACATCATATTTAGTGTGAGACCAATAAGTGGACAGTGCCACTAGGAGGAGTGGAAAATGATAACATGTTGTTTTTGTAACAAGGGCATGATGGATTCAAAATGTCACTACATCATGGAGTGTGCATCCTATATTGACAAAATATCAAGTACATAGATAATTTGAGAGTAAATAAAATTATTGACTAGTTTGAAAAGGTGATGTTGTATATAACAAAAAGTTCCTTGATCAAGATCCACATTAGAAGACCACATATTAAAAAAATATATTTAAAATTTTCAAGATTAATAAGCAAACCTACTTTTCACCATAATTAAATTATATTGAAACTATTATGGAATGAACAAAACTAAAGAGTATGAAATGGTTTGTAATAGGTAGACTATTGTGATTAAAAAATCCAACATTAACCAAATGTTCACAATTAGAATAATGCATTCATATTTGAAACAATTGAAATCACTGATAAAATGATAAGTACTTTCTAAAATACACAATAGGAAAGAGAAACTTAGTTTTACATGATATAGCAAGTATGATATGGATGTTTAGGATAGTGGAATGGGATGATTGGGAACTGTAGATACTTTGATGAAAGTTATGGAGCTGAAAAACTCAATATGGTTAGAACCATACAACTATTGTATAGTCCAAACTTAGTCTATATGGTCCAAACCTAGAACTATGGTCTTGGACATTTTGATAGTTTGGGCCTACAAATTTTATTTGTTCCTCACTTTTTAGAAATTGTTTTTTTGTATGTATCTCTTGATTTAACATCTTTAGGGTGACCTGTAATCACATGAAACTAAGTGGAAACCCTAGTAACCCTTGGTAGTCATACTTATAACTATTAAACCAATCCAACTTTTGCACTACATGCCCTTATTATGGGATCAAGCCTCATGTGTTTTTCAAAGGTTTTTTTACAAGTTTGAATAGCTAACCAACCCCTTAAGAGTTCCCTCATGTATATTGACACTAAGATATTAGGATAATTATGTAGTATAGAATATACCTAGTAGTGAGATTTGTTGTTCCTGAGTTATGTGACTAACACTTTATTGATTCAAACCCTTCTGCAATTCTTGGAGTTAAATTTATATTACTAAAACATGGCTCTATGACCTTTTCATTATTGTAAATGGAGGAAGATACACTCTTTGACATAGTTGAGTGCTTCAAATGTAGTATGAACTTATCTAGATTTTGTACAACTAATTTGGGTAAATTTAGGAAGCCTATGAGAATTTTGGAATGATATTTGTAGTAGGATATTTTAAGAGTGTCAAGTGTGTTATTAAGTGAAATTAACTATAATGAAATTTATAGGATATATCTTAATATCATCAGCAATAGAACACCAAATAATACCCGAGAGAGAGAGAGAAATTATCACAACATGTGCAAGTATAATAGCTAATCCACTTCAAGGGAAGCCTCCAAACCATAAAATAAAACTCAAGTGTTAAATATGATAACTTACTACTTCTTATTACCACCTATATATACCATTCCTACACAATGGCTAATGTTACTAAACATATGAAAGTGTAAATGAATGACATAGAACAAGAAAAGGTATTATGTAAGCCACAAGTTGGCACTACATATCCAATATAACCTATAGGACTAAGGGTGTAGCACACCCATCCCTTTAAGTAACATTGTCTCCAATGTTGGTCATCCCTAGATGTTGTTCCAAAAATTATTCATCTTCATATGTTCCATCTTCACTATTCATATTAATCCACTCCAGATCAGATACTCAATAATCACTCTATTCCTCAATATTTTAATGCATGTCTAAAGGATCCCTTCATGTTTTAAAATTATCCTTCCCTCATATTCTATTTCAGGAAGAACTCAATAGGTTGAAATGTTCTACCTGATGACTTTTTCAAGAAAGTAACATGGAGTATTGGATGAATTTTAGTTCTTTGAGGAGCTCTAGTTTATATACCACACTACCAATTTTCTGCCAAACTTGGTAAGGACCATGGTATTTAGGTACAATTATTATCCTTATTATGTTATTTTAAGGATAACTACTTATATGGTGGAAACCATGTAAAAATTGAAGTCTCCCACTTCAAATTATCACTCACTAGGGTGTTGATCAACCTGTTACTTCATAGGATTTTGTACCATTTCCAAATTCTCTCTAAGGATAGAGAGTACCTCGTGTTGGTGTTGAATGTGATATTTTATTTCTCTCTCCTTAGGTTTGACCTTCAATCTAGAGATGGTTGATGGAGGATGGTACCGAAGATAGTGCCAAAATGGAGACATTTAGGATGAAGTATGAAATGAAGTATTATACCACCATTCTACAAGTGGAAACTATTGCACCCAATGTTCTTGTTTATCCAAAGTAAAACATCAAAGATACCCCTCCAAACATTTATTTACCACCTCAGTTTTCCCATCTAGCGGGGATGATAAGATGAAGCGTGGTGCAATTGGGTACCCAAACAAGAGAAAAAATCAATTCATAAATTTATCATAGATATTGGATTGTGATCACTTACTATAATTTTGGGCATACCATAGAGTTTTTAATTGTGTCCATAAAGAGATGACAACTATACTAGTTGTGAAATTATGAGGTAGGGCACAAAAATTTGCATACTTGGTAATTCTATCCACTGCACCATGATTAGACTTTTTCCTTATTATTTGTGTAATCCTTTGATGAAATCCATAGATACCTCTTCCCATCTCTCATTATAACTAGACAATATTCGTATGATATGTTTTATATGAATGATCTCATCCTTATTACATTGGCATGCCAAACATTCGCCATATATTTTTGAATATATCCTTCAACCCCTCCTAAAAAAATATTGTTTAGCTCTATGATAAGTTTTCAGAACCCAAAATAGCCACCTATTGGAGAAGAAGGAATCTCTAAAATAACATGGCATTTAAGTTTAGATTTCTTACATAAATACAATATGTCCTTATACCACATTGTATCACCCTTCCATATAAATTTTTGGTTATGGCTAGATCATATTGGAGATTTTGAATGAGAGTGCGGCCCTTTAAATATTTATATCATTATTCCCTTTCTTTATCTACCCAATCTCCCTTTAGTATATATATGACACATAACAATGATTTTGTGGAGTCATCTCTCCTAGATCTGCATCGGCGATCACATTTTCCTTCCCTTTCTTATAGATAATCTCAAACTCATACCATGACATATTTTTAACCCATTTTTGTTTCTCTTCTGAAGATATTCATTCCTCTGAGAAGTAATCCAAACTATCATGATCAACTTTTACCTTGAAGTTTCTACCCATTAATTATAGTCTCTATTGTTTAATTACATGTAATATTTCCATCATTTCCATCTCATAGGTGGGATTCAACAAATTATTTACTTTTAGTTGTCATCTCTCAAATTCTATGGGATATCCTTCTTGCATAGTACTTCCCCACCCCATTTCTTGATGCGTCATATTCAACTATCAAGTTCTTGTAGAAATATGGGTTTGCCAACATTGGGGTGGTGCACATTGCCTCCTTAAATTTTTCAAATGACCTAGAATCTTCCTCCTTCCAATGAAAGGATTATTTATTCAATAATTTTGTGAGTGTTATTCTGTTATAATGTCATAGTTTTTTACAAATATGAAATAGTATCATGTGATCCTAAGAAATCTCATAAATTCTTGAGGGTTCTAAGAACTTCACATTCCACCATGGCCTTGATCTTGCCAGAGTCCACCTTAACACCTTCATGAGAGATGATATGACCCAGTATTCCAATTTTTGTACCCAAAAATAACACTTTGAAGGATTGGCATATAGTTGATGTTTCTCTAGGGCTTATAAGATTATATTTACATGATGTAAATTTTCCTCCCATGATTTATTATAGATTAGGATATCATCAAAAATACAAAAATAAACTTATGTAGGAATGGTCAAAATACAAAATTCATCAAACTCTAAAATATGGATGGTACATTAATAATACTAAAAGGAATCACTAGAAATTTGTAATGCCCTTGATGACTTATAAATGATATCTTATGAATATCCTCTTCTTTTACTCTAATTTGGTAATACCCAAAATGAAGATATAGTTTTGTAAAATAAACCACAACATGTAACTCATCTAACAAATCATCGGTGATAGGAATAAGAAACTTATCTTTGATACTTTTGTACTTGTTAAGTTATCTATAGTCTCAAAACATGCACCACCTTTTATCCTTTCGATGCATTATCACTATTGAAGTAGAATAAGCATCCGAATATGATGAATAATACCCATTTCCAATGTTTCATCAACCATCTTCTCAATCTCACCCTTTTTCACATATGGGTATCTATAAGACTTGATGTTAGGGGTTGGCATCCTAGATAACTCGAATATCATGATCATGATATCTTTTAGGAGGAAATCTCTGCGATCCTCAAAGAGGACTACATTTTATCAATGAACTTTTGAAGATCAGGATGTACTACAATAATTAGTGTTTGAACTTCCATGGAGAATAATTGTGCTGCAAATCCATAAACCCCTTTTGAAGAATATTATGTATTTGGTGAAAACTAACCACTTGAGGATTTTTTTCCTATAGTCCTCAAATTTTAAATTGTCTTTATTCATAATGAAGGTGTATGAACAATTCATGGAATTTTAGCTCTATGGTGTCCAAATTTATAAGCCACTAAACACCTAAGAAAAAAATTAGCTCTTCCCGTGGGAATATCAAACATAGTGGACACCATTTTATAGTCACCCATCATAATTATTATTCTATGGAATTTTCCATAACATTGGACTATGCCACCATCTACAATCATTAATTGAAATTAAGGTGCTAGGTAGATGAAACAATTTATCCTTGCTTCCATCTTATTATTAATGAAATTATGCATACTCCTAGAATCAATCAATATTGTCACCTTCTACTTCTTAAGTTACCCCACCACTTGAAAGGTTTGTAGGGTATTAATACTAGATAGAGCATGGCATGAGATGGTCATATATATATCTTTGGAGTCTTCTTCTATTTTTCCACATCATCGTTTTATGTTTCTTCATCTTATTCCTCCTCATCGGTCCCTTCAATGTAAAACAATTTCTTCTTAGCACATTTGTGACTGTGTCCATTTTGTTGTCACGGTTAAAACATAACCCTTTTCTCACTTTTCTTCAATTTTTTGAGGTGTCAATCTAATTTTTCGAGGGTATGATGGTGCCAAGTTGTATGGTCTCTAATATTATTGTAAGTATGCCTTCTTCTAGAAAGAAATTTTTCTTCTTCCCTACGTGCCATGATAATATAATCAAACTCAAGTGGATTAAACATGCACACCTCATGCTCACTTTGGTCCTTAAAACCCCCAATAAATAGGTCATTTAGATACTCTTCGTAATATTCTCCACATGTAAGGATAGGCTTTGGAGTTGATAAACATAATCCTTGAATTTTCATTTTTCTTGTAAATTTTCTTATCCATTGAAGTAATTCTCTTACACACTAGGAGGATAGTGTAATTTTAGATCTTCATTGAAACCTATCCATGTGACATTGACACTATTTTTCTACCTCCGATCACATAGCCAACGATACTAGACAAATTCATTAGGTTTGAGATATAAGGATGTCATGGTCAACTTTTTTACTTATGGGATATGATGTAGATCAAATAAATTATCCATCTATTTAATCTAATTGAGTGGATCCTTTCCATAAAAATTGTGGAATTACACATTCAAAATAGTGTCACACCATTGGTTAGAAGATCCACCCATTTTTTTAAAGGATCCTCCTTGGTTGGTGGGATTTGGATCTATGTGTGAATTTCTAAAGAAATCCATGTGATTGGAATGCAAATTCATGCAAGAATTCATTATTTATAAGGTAGGCATCATCCCTTTCCACATTGATTTAAACCCCATCTTCATTTCACCCTTAAGGCTACCTTCCAGTAGAAGAAGCTCGTTGTTGATGTCATCCTTACTCTTAATATTATTACCGCTTGCTTGAAGTTGATTGACTTACCTTAGATACCCCTGAACTTGAAGATTCCAAACCCATATCCGATACGAAAATGGATCTGAAAATACCCAATTCTATGTATTCTCCATATTTGATACTTGTAGTATAAATTCTCATCATATCCTTTCTTTAGGAGATGGTCCAGTAAGGATGGGGGTGATCGAGAAACCTTCAAATGACGTTTTAATCCATCATTGTTTTGTTTAAAGGATTTTTCAGTGTGATTACATAACCATTGATCTTCATTTACTGCAGAGTTCTATCCATGACGATTCTAGAGTTCAGATCTCTGTAGTTTCAAATTTTGAGCTTCCAAAATTTTCGGTTCATATTTCCATGCATCCTTGGGTAGAGAAACTATAAATATAAGTTCAATTCTTCATTCTAGCAAGTGATTTTGAGTGAATTCTAGTGTGAGCAAAGAGGAGAAGTTAGATTTCTTTCTTGTTTTGTTCATTGAGAGTGAGTTCTTCATTGTTGAGAAGTTGTGAGCAAGTAAATACAATTAGAAGGAGTGTGAATCCTTCTTGAAGGCCAATTGTTGGCATTACTTTGTATTTTTGGAGAATTACATAGTGGAAGGGAAGCAAATTTGCTTACCCACTAGAGTTTTTCCCACATTGGGTTTCTCTAGGATAAATCTTGTCTCCTTTGTCTCTCTTTCTCAATAATTTAGTATATTTTTGTTTAATTATTGCACATTATATTAGTTAACAAATAAATTAGTAAATATTCCATTCATTTTCATAAGCATAGGATATGTTTATTGTTAAATATCAATAATTTATGGATCAAATTAGTATCAGAGTAGTTAATATTTCAGTTTTTATGTGGTTAACATGTTTTGAGATTACATTTAGATTCCCTAACCCGAAAGGCAAAATAAAGCAAAGAAGGTATCTTTATTCAATTTCACCCCTTGGGAAAAATTAAATGAACATGAACTTGTACACTAAGAAAGTGGATTGTTTCGATCACAGAGCTTGCATTTTGGGATCAGCCAAATAGGTTGAAGTAGGTTGATCATTGTAGAGGAATTCAGGAAATGAAGAAACTCTTAAAGTCTAAAATTTTGGATTTTGGAGGTGGAGCCGTTTGAAGGTAGGCTAGGGTCAAATTTGAGGACTGGGTGGAAAGAAGCACGAAATTCATAACTTGAATTCTAAAAGCTGAAGTTTGAATTTCAAAATTTGGATTTTCAGAGTTTCAGAGGTTTCAGTGAGCGCGAACAGGTGAATAATAAAAAATCCCCAAAAATCAAAATGTCTGAAACCCAAAGTCTGAATTTCAAACTTTAGGATTTTGGAGTTTTAGAGTTTTCATGTGCCCAAATTGATAAACGAATCCTAAAAACCTAAACCCTGAAACACCCGAAACCCCCAAAAATGCAAAATTCTAAAACCCAAAGTCCAAATTTCAGACTTCAGAGTTTCGAGTTTCAAGATTTTATTTACTCAAGTAGATGAAAAGTAACCCAATCTTTGAAAGGGAAAGGTCTCAAGTCTAAATTTCAGACTTTAGGGTTTCAAAGGTTTCACGTGCCTAGGCGATTGAATGGTAACATCAACCTCCAAATTCAAAATCCCCAAAAGTATGAAATTTCAAACTTCGGAGGTTACAAGGTGATTTCAAAGTCCAAAAAAGAAGATCAACCACCCACATTTATTTCAGAATTGAACCCCATCTTCGAGATGGCCATAACTTTCAACCGAGTGCTCAAATTAAAAGGAATGATAACCGAGATCATACCAAGCCAAGAACACAGATGCTAATCAAACACCATGATCAATAAGATGAAATTAATTCACTAGAATAAGATCAATGTCAGTGGGTATAGGAGCAATAAGTGCAAGTGGACTAGGAGTATGGATGTCCGAATATCATGGTGATGATGTAGGCTAGCAAGTTGTTCTGTAGGGAGTGGATTATTGTATCCTTATTATGAATGAGTGATTGTAGAAGAGAATTTCACTTCTTGAGTGATCTATTTTCTTCCACAAATTTTAAAATATCCTCTTGAAGTCCAAATACTTAAGAGAAAATCACATCATTCTCAGAATCAATGATAGAGAAGAATGTAACTCCCAAAAGTTTAGGACGTCTGCTCAACTGAAATTGTGTCCACAATTGATTACAACACTCCTCCATATTTGGCACTTTATAAGTATATTTAAAGTCTCAAAATAAATATTTATAATGAAAATATCATGAAAAAACAAACACTTTTGTAAAAAACAGCACTCAAAACCGAGTTACCGAGCAAAAGATACAAACTTTTCAATATTTTGCTCTGCTATTTATTTTAGTTGCCACTAAAACAAAATAAAATTTTGTTTCCTCCACCACACAAATAAAATTAAAGGGGTATGAATTTAAGCACATACTAGTAGGAATCACAAGCTTTAAGCCCTCATATAACCATACCATATGACCTGTGTGCTTCTCTCGCATCAATAAAAAAAAAAAATATGACCGCCTCCGAAAATAGCTAAGTTTACAAATCAATATTAGGGTTTTCATGCCTTTCGGATCTAATGGAAGCCCCTTATTTTCATAAAACCACAAAAAGCAACAAAATATAACCAAATCTCAAATATGAATATACAAATAATTTATTTATAAAATAAAACTTATAGATGGATGTCAACAACAATCTCTAGCTCTGATACCATAAAAGGAATGATAACCAGATCGTACCAAGCCAAGAACACAAATGCTAATCAAACACCATGATCAATAAGATGAAATTAATTCACCAGAATAACTTTACATAAACCTTTGCAAACAAATGAGTAGTAATATCATATATTATTATGGAACTCAATGCAATACAATGAGAATGGGCCTTGCTTAAATAGGCAAGGAATAACAATCTAAGAACTAGTCAAGGTCATAGATCAAGCCATAAATCAAGGAAATAACTAGTCATCAAAGAACTAGTCAAGACCATAGATTTAGGAGAGAACTAGACATCAAGGATCTAGTCAATACCATAGATAAAGGAAAGAACTAGTCAATACCATAGATCAAGAAAAGAACTATACCTAACAACTAGATAATATCTCCTAATATCTAAATAAGATAAAAGAAATATCCACACACATAAGTGGGTGAGGATAAATACAATAAAGGTAAATAAAGTACCTAAGTGAACATGAGCTAAGGTAAATACCTACTCTAACATACGATTTGCACAAGAAAGGACTTTTTGGAAAGATCTCAGTTTCCTCTACACAACTATGACTAGTTATCTTAATTTAAGTGAGACTAAGTTCTTCAAAATGAAGAAATATAGTCTGCCATTTTAGAGGGTGTTTCTAGATTTCTCACCTACCCAAATAATGAAGGTATGAGCTTCCTTTCTTGATCAACAAGGCATATTACATGGAGGTATGGGTTTTGTAGTGGCACCCATCATTGTTGCAGGTGAATTCAATGCATTTTGAAGAAAGATTTCGATTTTCTTCCCTCTCTCCCTTCTCTCTTTTTTTTCATATATGTTGTAAAGAGAGGCATTGTTCTAATGTTGGATAATTTTCTTTACACCCTCCCTTTTTCTCTTGTTTGTAAGTGAATTTGTGGAGTTAAAACTTCCCATTCAAGCTATAATGCAAGTTTGTGCCTCTTGGCCACTTTTATGTCTTGTATCAAATCAGGAGCAATAATATAAGTCTATGGATGAATTTAAACCCTTTCTTGTGTTCATTGTTTTCTTTTGATCTCTCATTGCAATCTTTGTTATTTGTGCATGGTTATTGTATTACATGTTTAATATTTTGTGTTTAATGGTTAGTGGATTTATCTGTGGTGTACTTTCATCCTTTTTAATCTGATAATGGTTTCCATCTCCATGCAAAGTAGGTGTTTAGCATTCCTTTTGGTGCATCACCTCTGTTATTTTAGATTTAATTTCTTATAATCTCCTTAACCCTGTCTCCTTGGCAAGTTAGAGTAGATTTTAGAGTAGATCCTCTACAATTCGGATGTGCGCATTAGAATAGAGGAATAGGAATTGGCCTTCATCTAGAGGGTAATATCAATTACAAAGTCCCACACTTTGGGATAACTCCATGTTTGACGAATCACACTGACTGCCTCAACCATTCACTTGCGAACAATCCAGGATGCTATGATTTCTCCATAAGAGTATCCTTATTCCTTTTGAAGAAGATATTTCCACAAGGAAGTGGAATCAAGCAATCTGAGACATGAATTGTAGAGATTATGTGGAAGATAATGGAAAAGAGTGTTTCTACAAGTTGGAGGAAAATTTGGAAATTTTATCCAAGGATGTGGAAAGTATTTCTTTTTCCATAGATAAATATGAGTCCATCATGGGGTTACTCATGGAGAAACTTGGTTTTGAAACAAGACACCGAGAATCTCATGAAGAAGATGTTCATGAGTATGAACAAGAGCATCCCCATGCCATTCCCACACCTCCTCCATTCAAATTAGAGGCCAAGATAGAGATTCATCCATATGATGGAGACATGAATGTAGAGAACATATACCATTGGTTATCCTAACTAGAGGTATATTTCATTTTGCATCAAATTAGTAAGAGTCAAAAAAATTCTGTTATCCAAAATTCACCCCCAAGGTAATTTTGATAACATGCAAGCAATTATATTGATTCAGGGCGAAAATTCATGTTTCTAGGGTCCCCTCATATTTGTCTAACTCCCCTGTCCAAGAGGAATAGAGTAAGTTCTGATAAAAATGTGAAAAAGGGTTCAAGAAGGCAAATAGGTCGATCCAGAAAAAAAATCGTAAAAATTGGCTAAGTCCTCGCTCAAGGTCACCTGCAGGACGTGTGGGACAGAAGCGCGAACCGAACCGGCGATCCGGCCGAAATGAGCTACGAGCGGTCAAAAAACGATTGGGACATCTGGGCCGAAAGGGCGCGAACCGGCCGAACCGGGCGAAAAGGTCGAGTCAGTCCGAAGGCAAATGGGACAAGCGGGACAGATGGACGCGAACCGGCCGAACCGGCCGAAATCAGTCAAGTCATCAAGGCAAAGCGGCCTAGTGGAACAAAATGCGCGAACCGGCGAACCGGCCAAATGAGCACGATAAAGACTAATTAAATGGGACATCCGGGACAAATGGAGGCGAAGTATGCGAAGGAGCCGAATCGGTCGAGACCAATCGAAGCTGCCACGTGTCACAGGAGGAAAAGTCAACGTTTGGTCCGGAAACTTCAAACGGCCATAACTTTTGACTCCGAGCTCCGATTTTGATAAAATTGGACTTTTTGGAACGAGCACGACGTCCTCTACGCCACAGAAACTGGATTTCTTATTTTTAATGAGGGTAGATATATTTAAATAAGGGAAACGTGTTCGGCTCCAGTCAGTTAATGCTCATTCCCGTCAAATGACAGAAAACGCCTGCCAGGCCCAAAATAGCTGCTCTGCACTCAGAAGGCCATAACTTTTGCATTTCTCAACGAAATCGCACAAAATTGGTACCGTTGGAATCGTGGTTCCGAGCCTGATGCACAGAAATCAAGAAATTCTGGATTTGATCAGAAATTGATTGATATTTTTAAGAAAACGTGGCCGGATTCAGAACAGTGTTTTATTTGGTAGCTGGGAGTACAATTAAGAGGCATGGTCATCATTCCTTCTCTGCTGCAGCACATGGGACATTATGGGGAGCCTTTTGCAAGTAATGTATGCCCATTCCACTCAATTTAATGCCTCTTACAGGTGGTTGAAGGACAGATTTCGGGATTTCCATTTTCCCTTCTCTTTTCCTTCTCATTTTTGCTATAAATTGGAGTGTTGGGCTCATTGTAAGGGAGAGAGTTTTTGGGTAGCAAAGCTCTCAAAATTGCTTTGTGAAGCCAGTGTGTTGCAGCCCTTGTAGTGGACTCCTTGCATGGTGATCCAGGCCCTTATCTTGTAATAGATTGAACTGTGCATATCATGAAGCAATAAAATCTCAGTTTGTGGATATATCTTCCCCTGCTGTGTTTCTTGCATTCTTCTTGCCCCTTTAATCTTTCTACAAGTATATTGTGTCTATTTATTATGTTCTTGCAGAATTCATTAACATTGTGTATGCTTGGAATATTGTTGTGAATGCACTTTGCTAGATTATGGTGAACTGTCATCACCTCTTCTAGTGTGCATTTTGCCTCTGTATTTCACACATTTGGAGATTACTCTCCCACCCTCCTTTTCTGGTGTATCACCGCTTTAGTGTAGGCTTCCATTTTATGCATTCTCTTTCCCTGGTCCCTTGGAAATTTAGACTAGAACAGTTATCTTACCCTGCATTAGAGTAGATTGTGGCAGGTAGTTTAGGAGCAAGAACCAGCTTTCTCTGGAGGTCTATCTCAAGTAGCAAGTCCCACAACTTGGAGATAGTACCCATGTTATCCAATCACACTGGATGCTTAGAGTGACCAAACTAGAAATCTGATCAACATCCGTGGGTGTCTTTGATTCGGTGATAACAGTTCTGCACGCCGGTGGGACCTTAGAGGTCTTGAATTTCATTGCAACAAGATTGATGTGCACTTGTTGTAAGTTCCACTTTGAAGGAGCTTTAAAATCGCACATCCCGACTCCAAAAGAGGCATAATCCACTGGTTTTAGCAGTCCAAGCCTGGAAAATTTATGAGAAGAATACAGACTAGGTCAAGAACTAGGGAGGAAGGATTGTTTGTTTATCTGCATCTATCTCCAGGCAGAGAAAGAAGGGGAAGAAGAGCTCAAAGATCTGCATCTCCACCTAATAGAACTTTGTCTACACCTCCACCTGGTAGACCTTTTCTCGCATCAACAAGGGTTCTCAGGCCAATCAGAATGGCGCAACCACTAAATCCCTTCACAATTTCACCTGGCGAAGCCACTTGCCCTCAATACACGTAATCCAGTTCGATTGCAGCATTGAAGAACATTCCATTTTTTACTGGAGAAAATCATACCACTCCTGCGATCATGTCGAGGACATTGCTAACGTCCTGCAGGCAATCCATGAGATAAACGAAATGGATGTGGCTGTCAAACTGCTGGCATCATCGTTCAAAGGGAAGGCATTGCAATGGTTCAGAAGCCTTGAAGCTGGTTCTATCACGAATTGGAATCAGTTATGCATAGTTCTCCATGAGCAGTTTGGAGAGAAGGGAGACAACTTGTCTCTTCTAGAACAATTGACAACTATCAAGAGAGCTCCCAATGAGCAGCTGACTGACTTCAACTTCAGATTTCAAAGGTCTTGGGATAGGATTCCAGTGGCAGTCAGGCCAACAGCAGAAGGTGCTTTTCTATACTATCTTAAAGCTTTGAATTCTGATATTTCTATGTTAATTCAATCTATGGGAGGCACAACCTTACCTGCTTCTTATAGCATTGCCATTAGGGCTGAAAACTGTCTTATTCAAGCTGGTAAGCTAGCTCCTAGGCCCCCAATGCCATTATATCCAAGTTTAGAGAGCCCAATTACTAGCCAAGCGCTGCCTTAGCTCCTATTCCCACCCCTAAATCAAAGTTCAAATGAAGCTTCCACTTCATCTCCAAGTGCCCCAAATGAGCTTCAAGAAGTTATGAAACAATTGCAAAATTTAGGTAATGAGCTGGTCACACTCAAGAGACAAAGAAGCTCAAAGTTTTAGACCTTCCTATCGACCTCAAGCTCAACCAAATAGGCAACCATATCAACCTCAAAGACCACCCAATCCAGCTACAAATCAGAATCAAGCAAGGCCCCCTGCCAACAGACCATTTCAGCCCTACAACCCCAATGTTGCATCTGCATCCAGAGCTTTGGTGCCAGTCCAAAATAACATGGCCCAAGAGTATGATTGGTGTTTCCCATGCAGTCAGCCACATAACCAATCAATGTGCTTTAATGGTGCATTAAATCAGGCTCTAATGGTGCGAAACCATTGGTGGGTCGCAAGATTCCAACCACGAAGGAGATCAGCAAATGAAAACACCTCGCCAAGAGGACATCTCCAATGAAACTACTCTTGTCAATTGGCAGGCTGAAGACTTCTGTGGTATGAATCAGATACCCTCTCAAAGTGTTGCAGCCAACACAAGGTCAAAGAGGAGAAATTTGGGTGAAGAGCAGCCATTGGCTTCAAGTAATCCACAACCTTCTACCACTCCACAAGCATTTGCAGATAAACCGTAGCTCCAAACATACAAGGAGCACCTAAACGGCTCCTAAACCAACTCAGATGCCAGCCGTTGCCGCTCATTTGCAAGAGATGAATGTGCAGGCCAAGGGAAAGCAGAGGGATACTTCATCTCCATTCAACATCATTGATCAGATGAAGAAGACAAATGTCAACATATCAATGTGGCAATCACTATCCATCCCAGGCCAAAGAGATTTGCTACAAGCTGCCATGAAAGACTGGTCAACTTCAAATCACCATGTCCAGATGCAAGAGAAGGTACTCACAAATGCTGCCCAGCCTGAGGGAAATCACGGAGGACAACAAGGTAAAATGTTGAAGCCCCCTCCATTTTATGTTTCATTGATCGTAGGAGATAAGCTGGTGCATAATTGCATGATCGATTCGGGAGCAAACGATTGATCATGCCAAAACAAATAGGCCCGACCAACTAGGACTCCAATATGAAGTCATCTCCAAGGGTGTAGTGCAATTGGATGGGATAAAGCGGATGACAACGGTTGGAATAATCAAAGGTTTGAGTCTCACATCGCCACGCATGTCCCAATGTAATAGTGTTACAAGATGTGTCGATCATAGACTGCCGCCACCACTCTTTGCATTGTGCTTGTCAAGAGACTTCACCATAAAATTGGAGGCTATCTTTCATGGATTGGTCACACATGTTGTTCGAAACAAGGTATGGAACCAAAGCCACAATCGTGTCCAACCTATTGCAAATTTTCATATTGAGCCTTACACTCCAAGCCAAATCAATACCAACTGCTTGAAATGCTTTGATCAAGAAGATTATCCAAGCACTGCGATGAAGTGACACCAAAGTTGGAAGCATCCCGCATCTAACTCTTGATGAATGGGCAAGCAAGGTACATGCTTTTGATACCTATCAAGAAATAGAAGAATCTGAGCTGGGAGTCTATTGTTTACATGAAGAGAATCAACCCCTCCCCAAAGATCACCAAGCCGATCATAAAGACATGAATGAAGTATGGCAATTGTTCTTTGATGGGTCAAGGAGTAGACAAGGTGCAGGAGGAGGAGCTATGCTCATTTCACCGCAAGGTATAAGGTACTACTCAGCCTTCCGTTTCCAGTTTTCCTGTTCAAACAACACAGCTGAGTATGAAGCCTTAATTCATGGACTGCACTGGGCAAAGAAGAAATGCATCAAGAATTTACAAGTATTTGGTGATAGTGAACTGATTGTGAACCAAGTCAAGGAAAAAATGCTGCCAAAAATGATCTGTTGAAGAACTACAAAAATCGGGTATGGGATCTTATTGAAGATTTTGAAGCTTTTAGCATCATTTCCATCCCAAGAAAAAAGAATGAAGCCGCTGACAGACTGGCAGCAATTGGGGCTGCATTTGATGTTGTAGAAAGTATCAAAAGTGAGAAAACTCAGCCTCATATCAAAGTGGTAGTGAGACCAGCTGTTCCGGATAACAACACAAGTTGGCAAGTCTTCGAGAATGATCAGCAGATTGTTAATTTCCTGCAAGAAGAGGCTGAGTTCTCCATGAGAAATCAGGACAAGCTGGAGCAGCAGTATGGTGACCAAGTGGTGCAGCTGAGGACTAACAAACTGCCAAAAGGCCTCATAACCTTGGAGTCAATATTCAACCCGAATGATCAGTTCCAGAAGGAGAAAGCGAGCATTCAAGTAAAGGGTGAAGATTCAGAGCCTATTTTAGTGGAAGAAGGCAAGACATTACAAATTGGCAAAGTAAGTACTCCACAAGAGAAATCTGATTTTGTTCAGCTTTGTCAAGAATTCCCAGATGTTTTTGCTTGGACTTACAAAGATTTAAGAGGTTTCAACCCAAATTTGGCACAACATACTATTGAGTTGGATCCGGAATCCAAGCCTGTCAGGCAAAAGCAAAGGCCAGTAAATCCTCATATCGAGCCTCTCATGAGAAAAGAGTTAAGCAAGCTCATTGAGGCCAGTATCATCTTCCCCATCAAACACTCAAGTTGGGTTGCAAACTTGGTGCCGGTAAGAAAGAGAAACGGAGAAATAAGATTGTGTGTGGACTTTCGCGATCTAAATAGAGCATCACTCAAAGATCATTATCCGCTTCCATCAATGGAACAAATATTGCGGTTGTAGAATGTTCTGAAAGGTTTTCATTGCTAGATGGATATTCAAAGCTATAATCGATAATGGTGAAGGAAGAAGATCAATTCAAAACGGCCTTCACTACAAAATGGGGCACGTATGCTTACAAAAAGATGCCTTTTGGGTATCACAAATGCCGAGCAACATTTCAGCGAGCTATGGATATGGTGTTCAAAGGCTTGATCAACAAGATAGTGCTTTGGTATATCTAGATGATATCACCTGTCTTCTCAAAGAATGCAAAGAGACCATCTCCTTCACCTTAGACAAGTGTTTCAGAGGTGTAGAAGGTTTGGAGTGTCATTGAATCCAAAGAAGTGTGTATTCTTGGCACACGAGGGCAAATTGTTGGGCCATATTGTCTCTAGGGAAGGGCTAACAATTGATCCTGAGAGGGTTGAAGCCATCCGAACGCTTCCATTGCCACACCACAAGAAATCTCTCCAAAGCTTCTTAGGAAGGATAAACTTTGTCCGCAGATTTGTGCCTAATTTTGCCACTCTTGTGAAGCCTCTAACTATGATGTTGAAGAAGAGTTTGGCATTCAAATGGACAGCAGAAGGCAAAGAGAGTTTTGAGGACATCAAGCATGCAATATCACAAGCTCCGACTCTTATCAACCCAGATTTCTCAAAGGACTTCATGTTGTATGCGTTTGGAGGATCAGACACGATCTCAGCTATCTTGACACAGCTGAATAGAGAAGGTTCAGAACAGCCCATAGCATTCTTCAGCCAAACCTTGGAAGATTACGAAATAAAGTATTCTTTCATCGAGAAGCATGTCCTTGCTGTCATCAGAAGCTTGAAGAAGTTCAGACACTTGGTCTCAAACAATAAGATTCAACTGCTGGTGTCTCATGCTGGTGTCAAGGACTTCCTCCTAAACAAGGATTTAAATGAGAAGAGAGCAGGTTGGATCACTCGGGTGATGGAATATGATATTGAAATCAAAGTGACCAAGCTAGTTCGTGGCAAAGGCTTGTGTGAGCAGCTCGCTTCCAAACAACCAGACAAGTCAAAAAGTGAAGAGGATGTTGTCTTGCTACTACAGAATGATCAAGAACAGCCAGCTGATGATGCACCCATCCCATGTTGGACTCAAGACTTGGTGCACTACCTCCAAACAGGCTTATGCCCCCCAGAAGTAAGCAAAGCAAAAGGAGATACTTCAGATTACAAGCCATTCCATATGTGCTTGTTGATGGAGTTTTGTTTAAAAAGGACATCAATGGTGTTCTATTAAGATGCATTGGAACAGGTCAAGTTGAGAAGATCCTACACGAGTTCCATGACGGGGAAGCAGGAGGCCACTTTGCTCCGCGAGTGACAGCTCTCAAAATCATGAAAGCTGGTTACTATTGGCCTACTGTGTTCAATGATTGCTACTCATGGGTCAAGAAATGCAAGAAATGTGCATTCTTCACGGGAAAGAAAGGTTAGCAGCGCTGCCCCTTCGTCCAATTTTGGTAAATCAACCATTCATGCAATGGGACCGGACTTCATTGAGTCATCAATCCCAATTCAAGTCGGAGGCCACAGTGGATACTAACAACAGACAGACTATTTCACCAAGTGGATCAAGCAAGTGGCACTTAAGGAGGCAAATGAATCTAATATCTTAGATTTCTATGAAGGGATAGTCACGAGGTTTGGTGCCCCCGCCACTATCATATCGACATAATGCATTGCATTCCTTGCACAAAGATCACCGAATGGGCTGTCAAGAATTGTGTGTATCTCAGCACTTCATCGAACTATTACCCTCAAGGTAATGGCCAAGCCGAGTCTACGAACAAGAACCTACTAAGAATCATCAGAAGGACTCTAGATGAAAACCAAAGGACTTGGCATGCAAAGCTCAAATCAGCTCTATGGGCTGATAGGATCACACCCAAGAGATCTACAGGAAGCTCTCCATACAAGCTTGTGTACGGGAAAGAAGCGGTTCTACCTATATCGCTCGAGTTGCCAGCACTGGAACTCATGAAACAGTTGGAACTGGCTGAGGTTGAACCCATGGAAATCAGGTATGCAGAGCTGATGGAATTAGAAGAGACAAGAGAGCACGCAATGCAGACCATAGAAAAAGATAAAGCATTGGTCAAAAAGAGTTTTGACAAGAAAGCTAAGGCCAGGATACTACAAACTGGAGATTTGGTACTGAAGTGGGATGCTGATCGTGCAAAACCAGGAAAGCACTCCAAGTTTGATGCCATCTGGAGTGGCCCGTACATGATCATCGAATGCAAAGGTAGCAATGCTTTCCGACTGGCTAAGTTGGATGGTGAAGAGTTGCAGATTCCGGTCAATGGGATCTATCTCAAACGTTGCTACTAGAAAGAAAGCTTCTCACCCTTGTAAATATTAATTTAGATTTTCCATTCCTCTAAGTGCTATGCGCATTCAGATCATCTGTGTTAGAGTAGTTTTTATTTCCCTAAGTGCTTGTGCACATATCCTATTGCTTCTAAGTATGTGCATGTTCGCAGCTTCACCAAGCTCCTGAAAGAATTTGCAGAGTTTCATGAGAAGACCAATTCAACAAATGTTCAAATGGCTCAAGAACACAGGTTTTCAAATTCTAGATCAGCTGAAAGGCCATTAAAAAGACTCCATGCCCAATGGATTGCTTCAAACAACTGGTCGCTCCTCATCTAAGCAGAGATGACCCATTGAGTCACCAAAATTGTTATCCAAAATTCACCCCCAAGGTAATTTTGATAACATGCAAGCAATTATATTGATTCAGGGCGAAAATTCATGTTTCTAGGGTCCCCTCATATTTGTCTAACTCCCCTGTCCAAGAGGAATAGAGTAAGTTCTGATAAAAATGTGAAAAAAGGGTTCAAGAAGGCAAATAGGTCGATCCAGGAAAAATCAGAAAAATTGGCTAAGTCCTGCTCAAGGTCACCTCTGGGACGTGTGGGACAGAAAAGCGCGAACCGGCCGATCCGGCCGAAATGAGCACAGGCAGTCAAAAAACGATTGGGACATCTGGGCCGAAAGGGCGCGAACCGGCCGAACCGGGCGAAAAAGGTCGAGTCGATCAGAAGGAAAATGGGACAAGCGGGACGGATGGGCCGATTCAACTTAACCGGCCGAACGGCCAAATCGGTCAAGTCATCCAGAAGGCAAAGCGGGCCAAGTGGAACAAAAATGCGCGAACCGGGCGAACCGGCCGAAATGAGCACAGACAACACTAATCAAATGGGACATCCGGGACAAATGGAGGCGAAGTACGCGAAGGAGCCGAATCAGTCGAGGACCAATCAGAAGCTGCCACGTGTCACAGGAGGAAAAGTCAACGTTTGGTCCGGAAACTTCAAACGGCCATAACTTTTGACTCCGAGCTCCGATTTTGATAAAATTGGACTTTCTGGAACGAGCACGACGTCCTCTACGCCACAGAAACTGGATTTCTTATTTTTAATGAGGGTAGATATATTTAAATAAGGGAAACGTGTTCGGCTCCAGTCAGTTAATGCTCATTCCCGTCAAATGACAGAAAACGCCTGCCAGGCCCAAAATAGCTGCCTGCACTCAGAAGGCCATAACTTTTGCATTTCTCAACGAAATCGCACAAAATTGGTACCGTTGGAATCGTGGTTCCGAGCCCGATGCACGAAATCAAGAAATTCTGGATTTGATCAGAAATTGATTGAGATTTTTAAGAAAACGTGGCCGGGTTCAGAACAGTGTTTTATTTGGTAGTTTGGGAGTACAATTAAGAGGCATGGTCATCATTCCTTATCTGTTTGCAGCACATGGGACAGTATGGGGAGCCTTTTCGCAAGTAATGTATGCCCATTCCACTCAATTTAATGCCTCTTACAGGTGATTGAAGGACAGATTTCGGGATTTCCATTTTCCCTTCTCTTTTCCTTCTCATTTTGCTATAAATTGGAGTGTTGGGCTCATTATAAGGAGAGAGTTTTGGGTAGCAAAGCTCACAAAATTGCTTTGTGAAGCCAAAGGTGTGTTGCAGCCCTTGTAGTGGACTCCTTGCATGGTGATCCAGGCCCTTATCTTGTAATAGATTGAATGCATATATCATGAAGCAATAAAATCTCGGTTTGTGGATATATCTTCCCTGCTTTGTGTTTCTTGCATTCTTCTTGCCCTTTAATCTTTCTACAAGTATATTGTGTCTATTTATTATGTTCTTGCAGGAATTCATTAACATTGTGTATGCTTGGAATATTGTTGTGAATGCACTTTGCTAGATTATGGTGAACTGTCATCACCTCTTCTAGTGTGCATTTTGCCTCTGTATTTCACACATTTGGAGATTACTCTCCCACCCTCCTTTTCTGGTGTATCACCGCTTTAGTGTAGGCTTCCATTTTATGCATTCTCTTTCCTGGTCCTTAGAAATTTAGACTAGAAACCGAGTTATCTTACCCTGCATTAGAGTAGATTGTGGCGGGTAGTTTAGGAGCAAGAACCGGCTTTCTCCGGAGGTCTATCTCAAGTAATAAGTCCCACAACTTGGAGATAGTACCCATGTTATCCAATCACACTGCTTTGGATGCTTAGAGTGACCAAACTAGAAATCGATCAACATCCGAAGTGCTTGTGATTCGGTGATAACAATTCCTTTGCTCGATTAAAATTATCCAATCATGCTTTAACTTGGTTATAAATTTATGTTCATTCATTAGTTATTAAGAGGCTTCCTCCGATTAATAATTGGATCATTTTAAAAGGATAATAAAAAAGAATTTTTATCCTATTTGTTATCGGAAGATAGGTCCATGTATTAGCATTATCCTAAGCATAAATAAGGCCATAATATGCAAGAGTATACCGGTGATTTCTAGAAGAAAGATATCCAAATGGGAAAAGATGTAGCCGATCGGACCTCGTTGATGATGTATATTGGTGGAATCTATAGCAACTTGAGGAGACTAGTTCTCTTGGCCAATCCGACAAAATATACTTACGAGAGCTTGTGCGCAAGCTCACTACTTAGAGATGGAAAAAAATCATCTACCTTTGTACATGCTTCGAGTAAACAAGGTGACACCAAGAAAAAGGATAAAGGAAAAGGAAAGGGTAATAAAAATTTTAATTTTGTTTCTAAAAATGATACTAAGGTTCATTGTGGGAGCGTGATGGTGACACACATTCTAAGGAAAAATGTTGGAAGATCCACCCAGAATAACATCCCTTCAAGAACAAGAAAAATAAGAAGAAGGCCATGGTTTCCATCCAAGGAGAAGAATTGTTTTGTAGAGAAGAGGTGGATGAGACTATGTGTTGTACCTCTATCCATACAGAGGTGTGTTTGGGTAGCAATAATTTTTTTCAGGAAAATGAACTAACTAAGCTTTATCATTTAAAAATTCAAGTGAAGAAAACTAATATGGATGCTTATTTTTGGTACATGTTCTCAAGGTAATTTGATTAGTAAAGAGTTATTGGACAAGATAAAGTTGGGAACTTACAATCACCCAAGTCCATATTCATTGGTTTAGGTAAAGAAAGGTGGAGACATCAAGGTTACTAAGTAATGTAAGATCACTTTTGGTATTCATAATAAATTTATTAATGAAGTCCTTGTGGATGTTTTTCCCCTTGATGTGTGTGGTGTGGTATTTACCACCCAAATTTATATATCGGGGATGTTGTCTTCATGAAAAGAGAAACATAATACTGATTGGTGAAGTATGGTAAGAGCTACATCATTTCGAACTTTCTGGATATTCAAATATCTCTTTGGTAAGTGTCACCAAAGCCTAGAAGACTATCAATGCTAGTGGTAAATTTGTATTATTTCTTTTGAGGGATATGTCAGAGGATGAGATTGTTACATCTAAAACCACTTGTAGCATGTTTTCTAAAAAGTAACAGATAGAGATAGTAGATTTGGTTTAGAATTTTAAAGATGTTTTTAGGAACCTACAAGGCTACCCCCAGTCAAAAACTTAAGCACAAGATCCATTTATTACCCAATAGTTCACTTCAACTTGGGATTATACAAGAAGTCCTTAAAAGATACCAATGAGGTAAATTAACAATTGAAGTTTTGATTAAACAAGTTATAATCCATCCTAGCACTTATCCATTTGGTTCTCCTATTATTTTAGTAGCTAAGAAAGATGGATCATGAGAATGTTTGTTACTAGAGATATTTGAATAAAATAATCATCAAGAATAGGTACCCTCTTCCTTGCATTGATGATTTGCTAGACCGATTCTGACTTCCTAGATATTTTACTAAGCTTGATTTGAAACATGGATATCACCAAGTGTGGATCAAGGAAGAGGACATCTAGAAAACAATGTTCAAGACTAGGAAGGGGTTATATGAATGGTTGGTATTACCATTTGGTTTATGTAATGCACCAACTACCTTCATAAGATTGATGAATGAGGTAATAAGGCCATTTATTGATTCCTTTGTTATTTTATACTTGGATGACATTCTAGTTTTTAGGATTTTTTAGGAGCATATTGACCATTTGTGTCATTTTTGCAAGTTCTTAAGGAAAACCGGCTTGTTTTGAATTAAAAGAAGTGAGATTTTGTAAAATAGTCTCTTGTCTTTTTAGTACATGTGGTTTGAGATGAAGAGTTGAGAAGTGGACTATACCATCAATTTTGACTAAGACCAGGGATTTTTTTGGAGTAATTTAGTATTTGAGGAAGTGAACATTGAGAACTACTCATTCATAAAGCAGCACCACTAAATTTAGTGAAAGGAGGGGGTAAGGATTTTTATTGGGGTCAGAAATAACAAAGTTATTTTGAGTCATTTGAGGTGGAAATTTATGCCAATGACTATATTATGGGGTTTTTCCTACTTGAGGAGGTAATACGCATGTATGTTATCATTCTAAATTGTTTTAAGGTACAAGATTATGAATTATTGTACATATGAAAAAGAATGGTATGACAGATCAATAAATGGAAACATTATTTGATGGGTAAGGAAATTATTATTCATGAGGATCAGCAATCTCTCTAATATCTATGCAAGCTTAAAACAAACTTCAAAGAAAGTTAGACACTATAAATGGATGGGATTTTACAACAATTTCATTTGATTATCAAATATAAGAAAGGTGTGACTAAAAATTTAGCTGATATGTTATCTATACCTCATTTTCTTTCATCTATGGGTATCTAACTCTTCTTGAGACTTAATTGTGTGAATTATATCGGGAATGTTATGAGTAGGAGCCAAATTTTGTAGAGATTTTTCGTAGAAATATCCAAGTGAGGGATTTGCACCTAGATGATAATATTACTTCCAAGATAGTTTTATCTATAAGAATGAGAAAATTTATGTGCCTAAGGGGAAAGAGTTCAGTTGATGAGGAAACACACACTTCTGAGGTAGCTAGTAACTTTGGTGTGACAAAGATTGTAGCGCACTTACAGAGGTATGTGTATTGTCCAAACATGCAAGTAGAAGTTGTTAAATTCATTAGGGGTTGTGTTTTGTGTAGTACAAGAAAGCCTAATAACAAGAATTTGGGGTTATATATGTCATTTCTAGTTCCTTCCCAACCATTTGAAAACATCTTCGTGGATTTCATGGGTGGTTTACCTACTTCCAAGAGAGGTCATGATTATATTTTTGTGATAGTAGACCGATTTAGAAAAATGTGTATTCTAATTCCTTGCAAGAAGACCATTTTTTTAGATAAGGTAATAATTTTGGTTTTTAGGGACCAAAACCCCCATTTACAAAAGGAGAAAATATATAACAATGATGATCAAATGAAGCATCCTCTACTAGTGGCAATAAAAAACCAATAAGGAACTAACACCAAGAAACAAATCATCTTTTAGGATCCCTCCCATATGATCTTAAATGTATTTTAGGGGGCTCATTTACACTAATTTTTTTCTTTGCCTTCCCTACAATAGTCCAACCATCATCATTGTTTTCATTTACATTTTCCTTATGAACCGGAATGATGATTTATAAAGTTTCCTTATCACCACAAATTTGATTTATTGAGTAACGAAATGGTGTCCAAAGTAGCAACAAGGGGTAAATATTTCCAAACCAAAAAGGGGGAAGCAGAGCACTCCAAATTCACGATTCGGTTCGATTTCATGCATAGTAACATCCTCTAAATCACCATCTGATTGGACAAATAGGTGGTTAGGATCAAAATTCCTCCACCATGAAGATTTACTTTTCTTCTCATTTTTGCTCTTAGCCGACTTACCATCAGTAACCAAATTCCCTAATTTAAAACAATTTCTGCATCCTAAGTCCATATCTTCATAATCAAGTGGATGATTTCATGATCTATTTTGAACTTTAGGTTCAATACTAGGAGGTAGGTTTTTAGTTGTATCAATCTCCACCAGGATTCATGCATAGGTTTTTATGGGAAAAATTCTTGGTTTAATCATCTATGCATAAGATATTTCGGCATATTTCCAATGGACACAAGGCGCTTGGTCCCGAGTGCAGAGGCAAGTGTGGTAAACAAAACCACATTGGCTTGGAAAAAAGTGTCTCAATATTTGGGTTAAAGGATGTAAACTAGGGGTTCATGACCAATTTATGGGATTGGCACGCTCAAAGCTCATCAACTATGGTATTTTTATCAACTATAGAAGTAAAAAGTATAATAAAGAAGCCCTTACTGTAGGGGTAGATAGCTAACTGCCTTCCGTAAGTGGAATTAAATGCTTTAAAATCCATTCATGGAGGGTAGGGAGAGTTTTAGATTTGAGCACCTCTTCCCCAAAGTTGACACGGGAATATTCTCTTTAGGTATCATAGGAGTGGGAATACTTCTTTGTAGGGCCTCTCCGAAGGACACGCCGTGGACACATTTATCTTTCCCCAACATAGATTCATGGCCACTTGTATCAAGAGAAGGCATTTTAGAAGGGGAAACAGGGTCCTCGACCCTCTGGAGTTGGAAAAGTGGAACTAGAGGTCCACAAATCTAATAAGTTCACTAATATAATTTAGCAAATACACCTTCAAGTATAAGATAGGTTGAAAAAGTCACATGCTAAGTACAAAGCATGACATGATTAGCCTAAGACTTGGCATTCTTTCCTTTTTAGAGACAAGGTATGGTTGTACTTGAAAAGGAATAGGCTATAAGGAAAAGTGAAAACACTCAATCCTCTTCCATATGGCCCATTTGAGATTCTCGGAACAAGTGGGAAAGAATTTTTTTGCTTAGATTTGCCTCCTTATTCGACGATTTACTCAATTGTGAATTTTGAAATTTTATGTCTCTTTGAGACCTCCGTGTTAGATGAAGAAGAAGAGGAGGTGTTACTTCGCTCTTGAGGATATTGCTCCCAAAAATCAACTGGAATTGAATGAAGATGTGGTTTTGCAGCAGAAAAGAGAGGGCATCACGAGAGAGAAGTTTAGGACGAGGTGGTTGATTGGGTTGAAAGGTCAATTTCCTTCCAAGGCCAAGTTGTATTCAAGAGAAGATGTACAGAAGAAATTTCCTCACCTCATCCGTATTTGAAGCTTTAAGGGACTTAAAATCCTCAAATTGGGGAGGTATGATCCAAAAATGGATATGAAAATACCCAATTCTATGTATCCTCCATATTTGCACTTGCAGTACAAATTCTCATTATATCCTTTCTTTAGGAGATGGTACATGGTCAAGTCGGGGTGATTTAGACACCTTCAAATGATGTTCCGGACATCACTATTTTGTTCGGGGATTTTTTAGGTGATGGTTACGTAACCATACGTTTGTGCTTACTAACGGTGATGTCCTCAATAGTTCCATAATTCAGGGATCTTAATAGTTGAAATTTTTGATCTTACAAAACTGTTTGGTTCATCTCTCCATGTTTCCTTGGGTAGAGAAACTATAAATAAAATTTCAATTCTTCCTCGTAGGAAGTGATTTTGAGTGAATTATGGTTTGAGAAAAGAGGAGGAGTTTTAGTTCTTTCTTGTTTTGTTAATTAAGAGTGAGTTATTCACTATTGAGAAGTTGTGAGCAAGTAAATATAATTAGAGGGAGTGAATCCTTCTCAAGGCCAATTTTTGGCGAGACTTTGTATTTTATAATGGAAGGGAAGAAAAATTTCTTACCCATTGGATTTTTTCCCACATTGGGTTTCTCCAGGATAAATATTGTCTCCTTTGTCTCTCTTTTCTCAATTATGTAGTATAGTTGTGTTTAATTCTTGCACATTATATTGGTTAACAAATAACTTAGTGAATATTTCATTCATTTTCACAAGCACAGGATCTATTTAGTGTTATAAATCAGCATTTTATGGATTAGATTCTTTATTTGGATTCATTCCTGGAGTTTCTTGACCTTTCCCTTGGCCTCGAGTTGATCTACCGGTCATGATGTGGGGTTTGGGTCTCGGGATACAAGGATTAGGGTAAAAATTTAGGGTTTGGGGTTTCGTAAATTTATTGTTCAAATAGAGGGAAACATAGAGAACAAACCATAGCTAATTTTTGGCAAGATTTTTGAAAATGTAAGAAACTTATAAAAATTCCCAAAATTTCAACCTAGGTAGTGAATTTATGAAAAACAATAAAATTGTTATAAATTTTGAAAAAAAAATCCATAATTATTTAAATTTGAAGAAGATTTTACTTTACTAATTTTGTAACAACCTAACAAATCACAAAAAAATCACTACCATTTATGAGATATAGTCAAACCTTCACAATTTGGTTTTGATGCGCTTACACCGAGATGAGATCAGATTTGATACCACTTGTAATGAAATTGCTTAGATATATATGAATATTAACATAAATATAACACCATTTAATAGCAAAAATAGATTAAAAAAATATTCAATTATAATAGTTAAGCCACTTCGTTGGGCAACCTCCAAACCATATAATAAGACTCATGTGTTTAATATGATGATTAAAAACACCTTACTACCACCTATATAAGCCATTCATACACTATGGAAAACACCAAATCTTGCCTACTAAACATATGAGATTATAAATAAATGACATATGATAAGAAAATAGATATGTAATCCATAATTCTTGGCACTATATATCCAACATACCCTATATGACTAAGGGCGTAGAATTAACCTATTTTTATAACCTTTTGTAGGTCAAACATTCTAATAATGTTGGCCCTAGGAAGATGAAATGACCAAAATAATATTTTGAAATTGAAATCAAATTCGGTGAATGTGAAGGTCTAGTACCATACATGTGGTCAAGATCGGACTGACATCCCAACTCTTCCCTACATTTTTGCACCGAAGAGATGAAAAATAAAACTGAAAGTTTTTTCATGAAAAACAAATATTTTATACTACTTTGATAAAATAATATTATCATAATTTTGTTGGTTATATAATTTTTCGAGAGATAAAATATAGTTTTCAACCATATGATGCAATAAAATTCACTCCATAAATAAGGGGAGGCACCCTATTTATTTCTAATCTACGAAACAAGAAGGAATATTTACAATATCCATATTATTCTAGCCTTGGGGTGGGATCTCATCCCAGTATATGTTATTTCTTTCTAATAAAGGAATTAAAATATAGAGGAATGTAGATTTTATAGGTTTTGTAGAGTGGAAATATTATAGAAATATAGAGGAAAGACTTGTTCTTTCAAGTGGAAAATGTATATCCAAATTCACTTACACAAGCCCAAGTAGAGTATCAATAAATCATAATAATGCTAAATAACAAGGATCTAGAATCACAAGGAATTAAAATTCTTTGAATATAAGAACAATAACATCAATATCAAGACTAATTTCAACAGAATTTGTAAACTAGATCTCTTTATTCCTTATAATGAGAAAATAAAAATATAAAGTTTCACCTTTTCTTATAAAATCCTAGGAAATTCAGTTTACTCAAAAGATTTTAAAAATTCCTTGATTACATTCATCAAAATTCCATCTAATTAAATTCCTAAATGTTGTGATAATTCTTACATTTATAGAGAAAAGAAGGAAAGAAAATAGTATCGATTACAACTCTTGACAAATTCCCATTCCTAAATATAGTAAATATTAAATCCTCATAATTAAAGTGGATTTGGTTGTTCTCGCGTAAAATTACCAATTTAATTTACATGTTGATCTGAAAGACGTCAAAGCATCTTGAAAACTCGCATGTTTGAGAAATAAAATAAAATACACAAAATTTTCAACTAGCTTCTTCATCATATTTTTCCTTTTACTTCCTAATATGTTGGCATGTCAATGAAATCTATAGAACTTTTTATTTGTTAATATTTGTTGAACCCATGTATCATTTATTAATCCTATTTCTCTTCCATCCCACATGATTACCTATTGATCACATCACATGTATCGATTACACGATCATTTTCCTATAATTTTTTTCTAGGAAATTTTCCAAATTATCTAAAACATTTCAATATAAAATCAACCTATCGATTGGTTAAAAATCAAATATTTGATTTTGTTGGTGCTTAATTTGGTCTTTCCCAGTTTGTTTTTCTATCTCCCCGTATTGATGCATAAAAACTCTTTCCTCCATTTGGTTGCCATGATCAGTCCCTTCCTTGGTCGAGAATCACTTAAAAGTCTAGAATTTGCTTTTTGTTCCTCTATCCATGTGAAAGATTTTGTAACTTGGGTGTAAACTCAGGTTTTTTTTTTCCTTCCATTTTCCACAGTCACGTTTTTGTTGTCCCTATCTTTTTGTCCCAAATATTTGTGAAAATGTGATTAGATGCGGCTCGAGGATCATATTTGGGCCTTATATCATTTCCAAATTCTCTATCTTGAAAGAAAGATTCATTTCGAGCTCAAATGGTGATTTTTCCTACATTTTACGGTTTGACGGGTGTTTTTCCCATCAAATTCATATCTCAACATCAGTGGGAATGTGGCCATTTCGAGTTGGATGTGGCTTGGCGGGGCACTTTAAAAATCTAAGGCCTCGCTTCAACCCAAAACTTGTCCATGTGGAGGGACGCTCATCTAAAAATTTTCCTTTTGTTTGGCCTTGGAGTTGCGTCGGGAGACACGTGGAGGTTTCCGCTACCTTTCCCAAGACTTAGACAAATTTTTCATGTGGCTGGTATAGTTTTGGTAGACCATGGACACATGGAGGGTGGCGCTCATTTGAGGATCTGCCTCAGGGTCCCACCTTAACAATTGTGATAGAGAGACATGTGGAGGCTTCCACCGCTCCACTCTATACTTAAACTTTTCAAAGCAATTTTGAAAGGCCTGGGACACGTGGAGGGACCGCACCTGTTTGGGGACCGGCCCCTAAGTTTTATTTTGAAGAAGCACCAGAGGACACTTGGAGGCTTCCACTCACTCTACCTTTTCTTGGACTTTTCAACGGCCAAGGAAAACTATCTCGAACCCTAGACACATGGCGCCTTCCATTGATCCTTCAAATTTTTTAACAACTCTACCGACTGAGACACGTGGTGAGCCCGCTTGTTTGGGGTCTCTGCTTTTGGGACCATCTCAAAGTGCACCATTGAGACATGTGGAGGCTTCCGCTTGGCTCCTTTTTACTGAGACTTTTTCAAAGGCCAAAAGGCATTTTTCTTGGGCCCAAGGCACGTGGAAGGCCCGCGCTTGTTTGGAAACTTGCCCTATACTTCTCCTTTTTAGCGGTTATGCCAAGGAAACACATGGATGGCTATAATATAAAGTAGAAAAGGGGTAGAATCAATGGTTGTTATGCATTTCACCTATTTTTCTACCATTTTTTCTCCAAGACTCTTGAGATGCAATACGCACTGTTTTTCATCATTTTTGATGAAATTCCTTGTCATCTTTTGTAAAGTGCCATTGAATGGATTCAGAACTTAATTTGTGAGTCCAAGGATTGTTAAGGTCAATATTTTGAAGTTGGAATTGCTCAGCACTTGCAAAAATGGAATTACCAGAGAAGCTGGATGCAAGAAAAAGTTGCAGAGGAAAGAAAGGGAAAAGGATGAAATGATGAAAGTTTGTAGGCAGTGCAAAAGATGAAAAAGGTGTTGCCTCGAGAGTGAAAAGGATTACCTATCATATCCAACTGTGCAGCCTCCAAAAATGATTAAAAGGGGATTTCTCACATGACAGAATCAAAATGATTAGAAGGATTGCCAAAAAGTTGTGGCATGGCATCCTAGTCATTAGTCGAGGGCCCAAGAAATGTGATCAGTTCACAATTGGTCCACCTGGCAGCTTTCGGATGTGAATTTGTTAAATGTCACTTTCTGAGGAAAATTGGTAACAAGAAAGGTCCCTTGAATATTCTTCTTTTTTGGGGAAAATTGAGTGAGTGAAATGTATAAATGCAATGAGAATACTCTTACAAATGGTCAGGGTTAAATTTCTTAAGAGAAAATTTGAAAATTCATCTTCTCAAGACCAATCCAGATACCTAGTTAATTTCTTCTATGTTAGATTTTCTATCATGTCAAGTTGGTTATAGATGTATAGCCATTGATAGGCTCTAAGATTGCTCTAGAAGCTTTCCCTTGCTGATGAATCTAAGTAATTTTGAAATTAATTTGTGTCAATCTCTAGCAATTTGTGTCTACTTTGTTTCAGAATGTCTGAAAATGTTTTTTTATTCCTATTGCAATCTTACATTGAAATCTTTGTGAAATCACACAGGATCTCATCCCTATGATAATTTAGTGGCATTTGCAAATTTCATTTCAAGAAGATCCTTCATCCTTGTGATGAGATAAACAAATTTAAAATCACTCCACTATCATTTGTTGATAAAGATTGTCTGTAAGTCTTTGGGTGTACCTTAGGCATGATTGATCAGAGATTTTGGTGTTTAATTGAGTCTTTTAACTCAAGCCTTCATGTTAGATTCTCAAATATTGTGTGAAAACATGTTGATCTGGGCCTCCATTGAAGCACACCTTCTGGTTGAAGGAACATCTTAACTATTTTAAAGCTTTCTATGTTGTTGAGTTGTTGTCCATTATTGTGAAGTTTCTCAAAGATCTGGTATAATCAACTTTATCCTGCTTAATCTCCCACCAAAATCATTCAAAAACCATGAATCCATCCTAAACTACCCTTTTTCCCCCTGTATATCCACAAAGGAACAAAATCTATTTACTAAAATATGCATAACAATCAGATTTCTAATGTCTTCAATAACCTTAGCCTTGTGTTGAAAGTATCTCCATCTTTTAGAAGTGACAACTCTTAAGAGTTAAATTATGGAGTATTGACTCATATTTTCCCAAGGTTTTCTTCATAAAATTTGTGTAAAAGAAGGATATCTCCATCTCCTTCATCAAACAAAGGTTACACTAAGGGTCCTCTCACCCTAGTCAAAGGCACAACCTAAAGTAGTGAGGATAGGTCAAATCCTCTTGAAGGTGTTATCCATCTCTCCACAAATCTGAGTGATAAAGGGCCAGTTAGATCTCATCCCTAGCTACAAAATGACACACACTATGATCTATCTATCTCTAAGCTCCATGTCCAATCTGTGTTGTTGCTCATCTTGAAAAGGAGAACAAATTTGGATACCAACACTCATGGCACCGTTGTCGGGGAATCTTTGAAGTATTTGAACAAAGGTGTATACATACATACAGGCACCATAGACCGTAAAACTTCTTACACATTTGTAAAGTGCTAATACATTGCTGAAACATCATTATCTATTTAGATCTATAAGAATTGTTCAAAGTTGTAAGTTCTGAGTGCAATATTTCTAGCTTATATAGTTATTACACTAAATTTGTATCATCATTGATAAATTTGGGTAGAAGAAGAGCAGATCTTGTAAGATTTTCATGAATCTAGTATTGACATACATTTGATAGGTATTTCATAGTGCATTTGCACAAACTAAGGTGAAAATCCTTAGTGGCGACTCTGTGCTATTTAAATTCTTAATAAATACCAGTGTCTTAACATATATCAAGTAAGATTTGTCATTAATCTCTACAAATCTAGAAGGAAGAAGATCTTTCTTAGCCAGGACCCTAGTAGAAGGTTGTTTCAAGAGATGGGAAATTCTAATTTAGAAGGAAGAAGAATTTGGAAGGTTGTTAGAGATCAAGCATCAAGAAAAGAGATCTCCATTGGTGAAATTGATCAGCCTTTGATTGAAGATTGCAATACTTCCTCAAGTGCTTCTGAATCAGTAGTCTCTTTGTTGAATTGAATTCTCCATCTGAGAGGGTCCTTCTTTTGTATTTGAAACATTTACTTCTCAATCTGCCCTAGTATTTTCCAAATCTAATAGAGTTTTCCAAGAAACAGAGCCTTTAGAGGGTAGTCATTCTAAAAATTGCATCCTTGTACCACACAGACCCCTCACTCCTCATCATTTTATTTCTCCTATAAGATCACCTCCTCAAAATAATATGGCTCAGCCTCCACCTAGACCTCCATTTTTGTTAATACTTTTGGTCCCATCAATTTTAGAGGTATGGCTGGCTATCCAAATGTTGTGCCACAAGATGTAAGAAATATATTGCCTAAGTTTCAAGGAAATAATGCAATCACTGGTGATCAACACTTGAAGCTCTTTTTCAATATGATGGAGGACTTTGAAATAGAATTTGAGGATGTATACATTAAATTTTTATCCATACTCTAGAAGAAGATGCAAGGGACTAGTATAAATATTTGCCAGATAATTCCATTGACTCTTGGACAGAGATGAAGAATGCTTTTAGAATGCAGTATGGTGATAAAACAGACCCTAGGTTTCTTTTATCAAAATTTTAAAAATATAAAAATAATCCTAATGAATCAATGCATGATTTCAATACAAGATTTAACAAAACATTGAGAAGACTACATGTTAATTTGAGGCCATGTGATGAATCATGTCTGATAAAGTATTCAGATGCATTTGATAAGAAAGTTGCTTACTATTTGAGGGATAAGAACCCTAGAACTTTGAGGCAGGCCTTTACCATGGCTCTAAAAATTGAGAACAACATTAAAGTAGTTGGAAAACCTCCTAAGAGGGAGGGTGTTAAACTGATCAACCCATAAAAGCCTCAATCAAGTAAGGTTGTGGATCTTGAGGAAGTTGTAAAGACTTTGGTCGGAGTTATCAAAGAAATCTCTTACAAGCTAGCCAGGGTAGAGAAAGGAATTGGACAAGGTTCTCAAGGTCAGCATAGGCAAAAAGGACAAGATAGATTTGCAAATCATCCTAGAAATGATCAGAGATCTGATGACAGAGGTAAAGGACCCATGGGAGCTAGAAAACCCCAAGCTAGGGAAAATAGAGTAGTGCCTGATCCTCTAAATGCCATAGTTGTTGTTGTTGAAGAGAAAAATGAAATTGATTGGTGTGACAAATGTTTCTTACCCCACCCACCATGTGAAGTAGATCAGCAAGTTGAAGAAGTTGATGATGATGATAACACTGATGATGATGCATGCATGGTGGATTGCTCTACAAGCTCACAACAAGGAGCAACTTCAACTGAAGTAATAAGTGCAAGAACTGCTGCAAGTTTTTGGGATTGCATTCACTGGGTACCTCTTCTTCCTCCCTCTCATGCTTTAGAAATAGATATGGTACAAGATTTTGAACTTCCTAATAATGATTTTGAGTACCTAAGATCTCTAATGATTAAGAAGTATGATGGAGGAATCCCATCAGAAGAGGATAGACAACTGTTAATGAATGTTGTTGTTGCCCAAGAAAAAGAGTATAACACAAGAAGTAAAGTTGTCAAAGGGGCAGGGCCTCAAGCCAAACCAAAGACCCCAGTTCTCACCAATGTCCCAAAAGAAACTCCAAAGAAAGATGCATCTGGAAAAGGCCTTATTGTCTCAAGTAGAACTAGTGTTCCCACCCATGCCCAAAATGTGAAAAATCTTGTGCCATCCGATGAGTTTTTCAATCTTTCTCCAAATGCTTGCTTTTCCCAAATACATTCCTTATGACATTGCCCAAGTCTTGAGTTAGATCAAGATTTATGTCCCAATTGTTGAACTACTTAGGATTCCTGAGCACAAGAAGAGGGCCTTTGAGTATTTGGGATTGGAAGAAGATAGAGTGCCCAAGGTAGAAATATAAATAATGTAAACACTCCTCCTCCAACCATTATAGACCTAGAAAACCACCAACGATTAGAGGAGATAGGTGAACCACCTAAAGTTTACTTGGGAACATCTTTGGTTGAGTCTCAATTAAATGTTGATCCATTTTTTACAACACTGATTATTAAGGACAAATACACACAATTGTATGTTTGATTCTGGAGCATCATGCAATGTTATGCCTCTAGAATTCATGAATGAATTGAACATTAAAGTGACAAAAACTTATGGCAAGTGTACTGCAATGGATTCTAGAGAGGTGTCTAGTTGTAGGGTGTGTAAAAGGTTTGGTGGTACAACTTGTAGCTTATCCGGGTAAGAACTTGAAACTTGATGTTGTTATTGTTGATTGCCCTACCAAATGGGGCATGTTTATCAAGAAAGTGGGTGCAAGTGTTGGTGGAAGTGTTCATGGGATATGTCTTTTTCCACCATTCCAATCAAGGCAGCCTTGTAAAGTCAGTATGGAGAGAAGAAGATGTTGCACCTCATCAAGATCCCAATAATGCTTCTTATGAAGTGTTGTATGCTGATGTAGATGCTTGATAAATTTGTTGGGTTTGTGCTGATGGAAAAGAGCACAAGATTTATCAATGTAAATGTCTTGAACAAGTAGGTTTTCCTTGGACCTTGTTATTCGATGGAGCTTGTTCCAAGTTTGGAAATGGTGCTGGCATTGTTCTGATTTCTCTAGGCCAGGAAGAGTTTGTTTTTTCTTTCAAACTCAACTTTGAATGCACTAACAACATTGTTGAATATGAAGCACTATTATTAGGCTTGAGAATTGCATGGAAATATGGTATAAAGGATATCATTGTCAAAGGAGATTCAAAACTGATTGTCAAGCAAATTAGAAAATTGTATGCTACTAAAAATTAGAGAATGAAACAATACAAGCATGCAATATGGGATTTGATTGAAATGTTTGACTCTTTTAATATTGTGCACCATGATAGAAAGTTTAATGTTGTTGTAGACAAGTTAGCAGTGCTAGGATCCAGATTTGGGAATTGTATAATGTCTCCATTTTGTGAGTATGATGTTGAAATACTAACAAGGCCATCTGTCCCTGATAACATTAAAAATTGGCAAGTGTTTGATGATGATGCCTAGGTGAAATGGTTTCTACAGAACCAAGGTGAGTTTTCTGACCAAAATATAGATTGGGAACCAATGGTGTGTGTTGCTAAGGAAAGGAAACTTTATTTGGCAAAGACATCATCTAACTGAAGACAAACATGATTCCTAGAGGTTTGGTGGCACTTGAATCAAACTTTGATAATGTTGATTGCATTATTAAAAAAGTATGTCAGTTTCAAGAGATGTGGAAGAGCACGACCTGGGCACAAAGGAAAAACATATGTAAAATCTGGTTAGGAAGCAATCTCAGCAAGGAAGAGAAGCAGTCCTATGTTCAATTGCTTGAAGAAATATCAAGACTTCCTAGCTTGGTCTTACTCTTGAGTTGAAGGCATATAGGAAGATTTGTTCCAACATGAAATTCCTCTTGAATCTAATGCCAAGCCTTTCAGAAAAAAAAGGCCCATCAATCCACTCCTTTCTTTGAAGATGCAAGAAGAACTGAAGAAGTTGAGGGATGGAGGGATCATTCAACCCACAAGGTACTCATCTTGGGTTACAAACCTAGTACCTTAGAAAAAAATAATGGTGATATAAGGTTGTGCGTAGACTTTAGGAACTTGAATAAAGCATCATTGAAAGATAATTACCCTCTCCAAACATGGAGAATATGCTACAATTGGTAACTGGTTCTGAATTGTTATCCACTTTGGATGGTTTCTCTAGCTATAATCAAGTTGTTGTGAAGGATTCAGAAAGAATAAAGACTACCTTTACCACTCCTTGGGGAACTTATGTCTATGTCAAGATGCCTTTTGGCTTAATGAATGTTGGAGAAACTTTCCAAAGAGCAATGGATGTAGCATTTGCTAGTTATATTAATGATTTCATTGTTGTTTATCAAGATGATGTAACTGTGTTTTCTAGAAAAATAAATGATCACTTGCAACACTTGGAGAGAATGTTGTTAAGGTGTAGAGAGTATGGCATATCATTAAATCCCAAGAAGTGCCATTTTGGAGTGCAAAAGGAAAAACTTCTTGGTCACATTATATCAAAGGAAGGGGTCATGATTGATCCTGAGAGAGTGGAAGCCATCAACAAGGTTCCAATTCCAGAACTAAGAAGGGAGTTCAATCCTTCTTTTGAAAATAAAATTTATCAGAAGATTTGTGTCTAACTTTGTTGAGCTGACCATCCCCATTACTAGCATGCTGAAGAAGGACCAAGTTATCAAATGGGAAGAAGCTTCCATTCAAGATTTCAATGGGATCAAAGAAGCACTAAAGCATGCCCCTATTTTGGCAGCTCCAAATTACAAGAAGCCTTTTCAAATGTTTTCTTTTGCTTCAAAAAACACCATTGCATCTATTTTGTTGCAAAAGGATGATGAAGGGGCTGAGAGACCAATTGCCTTTTTCAGTAAGGCATCAAAGGAGCTGAGTTGAAGTACACCATCATGGAGAAGCAAGCATTTTCCTTGGTGAAAGCAACAAAGGTTTTCAGACCTTACATCTTGAGCTCTAAAGTTGTTGCTTATGTTCCCCACACCATGGTGAAAGATATCTTATCAGAGATGGAGGTCTCAAGAAAAAGATGCAGATGGGTAAACAAGTTGTAGGAATATGACATGGATATCCAAACCACGAAATTGATAAGAGGTTTGGGCCTAGCTAAGCTTATGGCTGAGAGAAACTTGCAAACTATTGAGGTGAATGAAGTAGAAGGAGAAAGGGTGGATGTCCTTGAAAATTGGTAAGCTCTGAATGGTACAAAGATATAATATTTTATCTCAGACATCTATGCTTGCCCTTGAACATTTGAGTAAAAATCAGAAAAGAGCTCTTAAGTTAGCCTCTCAAAAATATGTCATTACTGATTTTGGGTTAGCTTGGAAGAACCCGGAGGGAGTGCTCTTAAGATGCATTGCTGAGGATGAAGCCCCAAAGGTAATTGCTGATCTCCATGGAGGAGTTTGTGGGGGACATTTTTCTGGAAGAGTTACAACACATAAAATCTTGAGGGTGGTTATTGGTGGCCAACTCTCTTCAAGGATACAACTCTATTGTTAGGAAATGTGAAAGTTGCCAATGTTTTTCTGAAGAATGAAAGCTTTAGCTCCCTTCCTTTATAGCCTATGTTAGTTAAAGCCCCATTTAAGCAATGGGGAATGGATTTCATTGGAAAATTTTTTGATCCTTCCAGTGCTGGTCATAAATGGATTCTTATAGCCACTGATTATTTCACTAAGTGGGTGGAAGCAATCCCCACCAAGAAAGCAACACACCAAGTTATCATGGACTTCATGTTGAATCAAATCATATGCAGATTTGGAGTGCCAACTAAGATTGTTGTTGATAATGCCATGAGTTTCAGAGCCAAACCTTTGGTGGAAATGTGCAAAGAGTATGGAATCAATTTGACATATGCTTCTAACTACAATCCCCAAGGAAATGGACAAGTTGAGTCCAACAATAAAAACTTGTTTGAAGATCATTAGAAGAACCTTGGAGCTGAACAAAAAGAAGTGGGGTGAGCAACTGAAGTTTGTTGTTTGGGCTGACAAAATCACTATCAAAAGAGCTACTGGTAAAGCCCATTTGAGTTGGTATATGGAACTCAAGCTTTTTTGCCCCTTCATTTGTAATTGTCTTCATTTCAATTTGTTCAACAAATTGAAGATCAAGAAGTTAGTCCATATGATGCTCGAATCAATCAAGATTATTGAGTTAGATGAAGAAAGAAGGGCATCCCATCAACGGCATGTGAAGTTCAAAGAAAAGTTGAAGAAGTTATTTGACAAGAAGGTGACTCTAAGAGCTTTCAACATTGGGGATCTTGTGCTATTATGGGATAACAAGCATGAAGATAAGGGAAAGCATGGTAAATTTGATGCATTTTGATGGGTCCTTATTCAATTGACATTTGAATTGGTGAAAATACCTTCTTCCTAAAAGACTTAGATGGGGAACTACTTGAATTTCCTGTTAATGGTAGAATTTGAAACATTTCTTGATTGATTTCTTATACTCCATCAAGGTATAGTTTTTTTTTCATTTTACTTTTTGTTTTTTCATTTGTTCGCCTTGTGGTTTTTGCTGGTTTTCGGTTCATTTTTCCTGGGGGTGGTCTGGTTTTGTCTGGAAAGCTTATTCTTTGACTCCATTTCCCAATGGTTTATTTTTGGAACTTGGTCTACTATTTGTTCTTGTGGCACTCACAGGAGTGCCCATCCCCAAGTCGGAGCCGATGTTGGTGCTCAATTTGGTCTCACCCCATTTGTCCTTGAAATTCTTCAATTTTACGGGCTCTGTCATGTTTTCTATCTCCCCATATTGATGCATAAAAACTATGTCCTCCATTTGGTTGCCATGATCATTCCCTTCCTTGGTCGAGGATCACTTAAAATTCCAAAATTTTTTTTCCTTCCCATATCCATGTGAAAGATTCTGTAACTTGGGTGTAAACTCGGGTTTTTTTCCTTCCTTCCATTTTCCACAATCATGTTTTGTTGTCCCTGTCTTTTTGTCCCAAGTATTTGTAAAAAATGATTGGATGTGGCTTGGAGGATCATATTTGGGCCTTATATCATTTCCAAATTCTCTTTCTTGAAATAAAGATTCATTTCAAGCTCAAATGGTGTTTTTCCTACATTTTACGGTTTGACGGTGTGTTTTTCCTCACAAATTTACATCTCAAAGATCTATGGAAATGTGGCCCTTTCTGGTTGGATGCAACTCGGTGGGGCACTTTAAAAATCTAAGGCCCGATTCAACTCAAAGCTTGTCCACGTGGAGGGCCGACACTCATCTAAAATTCACCTTTGGTTTGGCCTTGGAGTTGTGTCGAGGAGACACGTGGAGGTTTCCGCTACCTTTCCCAGACTTAGACAAATTTTTCATGCGGCAGTACATTTTGGTGGACCATGGACATGTGGAGGGTCAGGCGCTCATTTGAGGATCCACCTCAAGGTCCCACCTTAACAATTATGACAAAGGAGACATGTGGAGGCTTCCATCGGCTCTCCGCTCTATACTTAAACTTTTCAAAGCAATTTTGAAAGGCCTGGGACACATGGAGGGACCATGCCTGTTTGGGGACCAGCCCCTAAGTTTTATTTTGAAGAAGTGCTAGAGGACACTTGGAGGCTTCCGCTCACTCTTCCCTTTCTTGGAATTTTCAATGGCCAAGGAAAACTGTCTCGACCCTAGACACATGGTGCCTTCCACTAATCCTTCAACATTTTTAACAACTCTTTCAGACTGAGACACGTGGTGAGCCCATGCTTGTTTTGGGTCTCTACTTTTGGGACCATCTCAAAGTGCACCATTGAGACACGTGGAGGCTTCCACTGGCTCCTTTTTTCTAAGACTTTTTCAAAGGCCAAAAGGCATTTTTCTTGGGCCCAGGCACGGAAGGCCCGTGCTTGTTTGGAAACTTTCCCCTATACTTCTCCTTTGTGATTGCACCAAGGAAACATGTGGATGACTATAATATAAAGTAGAAAAGGGTAAAATCAATGGTTGTTGTATTTTACCTATTTTTTCCACCATTTTTGCTCCAAGACTCTGGAGATGCAAATACGCACTGTTTTTCATCATTTTTGATGAAATTCCTTGTCATCTCTATTTGTAAAGTGCCATTGAATGGATTCGAACTTAATTTGTGAGTCCAAGGATTGTTAAGGTCAATATTTTGAAGTTGGAATTGCTCAGGCACTTGCAAAAATGGGAATTACTAGAGAATATGGATGTGGGACAGAGTTGCAGAGGAAAGAAAGGGAAAAGGATGAAATGATGAAAGTTACAGGTGCAAAAGATGAAAAAGGTGTTTCCTCGAGAGTGAAAAGGATTACCTATGTCATATCCAACTGTGCAGAGCCTCCAAAAATGATTAAAAAGGGGATTTCTTGCATGAAAAAATTAGAATGATTAGAAGGATTGCCAAAAATTTGTGGCATGGCATCCTAGTCATTATTCGAGGGCCCAAGAAATGTGATCAGTTCACAATTGGTCCACCTGGCAGCTTTCGGATGCAAATTTGTTAAATGTCACTTTCTGAGACAAATTGGTAACAAGAAAAGGTCCCTCGAATATTCTTCTCTTTTGGGGGAAATTGAGTGAGTAAAATGTATAAATGCAATGAGAATACTCTTGCAAATGGTCGGGGATTAAATTTCATAAGAAAAATTTGAGAAAAGCCATATTCTAAGAAACCCGTCCGAGATACCTAAGTTAATTTACTTTTGTTATATTTTCTATCATGTCAAGTTGGTTATAGATGTATAAACATTGAGAGCACTCGAGATTTCTCTGAATCTTTCTCCTACCAATGAATTTAAGCAATTTTGAAATTAATTTGTGTTTAATCTCGAGCAGTTTATGTCTTCTTTATTTCAATAATCTCTCAAATGGTTTTTTTCATTCCTATTACAATCTTACATTGATATCTTTATGAAATCACATAGGATCTCATCCCTATGACAAATTTAGTGGCATTTGCAATTTCATTTCAAGAAGAGCCTTCATCCTGTGATGAGATAAACAAATTTAAAATCACTCCACTGTCATTTGTTGATAAAGATTGTCTATAAGTCTTTGGGTGTACCTTAGGCATGATTGATCATAGATTTTTTTTTGTTTAATTGAGTCTTTTAACTCGAGCCTTCATGTTAGATTCTCAAATATTGTGTGAAAATGTGTTGATCTGGGCCTCCATTGAAGCACACCTTCTAGTTGAAGGAACGTCTTAACTATTCTAAAGCTTTCTATGTTGTTGAGTTGTCCATTGTTGTGAAGTTTCTCATAGATCTGGTATAATCAACTTTATCCTCTTAATCTCCAACCAAAATCATTCAAAAACCATGAATCCATCCTAAAATACCCTTTTTTTCCTATATATCCACAAAGGAACAAAATCTATTTACTAAAATATGCAGAACAATCAGGATTTCTTAATGTCTTTAGTAATCTTAGCCTTGTTTTGAAAGTATCTCCATATTTTAGAAGTGACAACTCTTAAGAGTTAAATTATGGAGTATTGACCATATTTTCCTAGGATTTCCATAAAATTTGTGTAAAATAAGGAGGTTTCTTTCATAAAATTCCTCTCACCTGGTTGCAAAAGCACAACCTAAAGTAGAGGATAGGTCAAATCTCTTGAAGGTCTCCATTCTCCATCAAACAAAGAGCTAGTTAGACTCCCCTTGCCTCTTGTAATTTTTCAAAGTGGTCTCAAGTAATATCCTAACGATGAACTCAATGCCCTTGTAAAATTTGTAGTGGCTACCTTTTTCTCCGATTACTTTCTTTTTAACATGGTATCGACATCTACCTTTATTAGTTGATTCAAGGCTTTTAAATTGATCTCCCGATTATTTTTTCCTCCTCAAACTCGCAGCCCATTCTTCCAATCATTAACTTCTCATTCTCTATATAATTATGAACCCTAACTACCTCATCGATGATTTTTTTTTGCATCCCTGAGAATTATTTTGATCTATTCATTTATTTGTCTTCGTTTTTCCCTATTTTCGCATCTACCATGATGGATGATTCATTAAATCTAGTTGTTATAAGATTTCTAGTCTTGGTAGGCTCGAGTTATCTTAAATAAAAATATTATCAATTGATCTGCTTTCTCCTTCATCTCATTATTTATGGCCTTGATCTGCTTGATTTTTTAGAATAATTTATCCAAGGCCACTTCTATATCTTGTTGGACTCCCTTCGTAGTATCTTTCCCTAGAGAAAATTTAGTTATCTAGATATCGAAACAATTATATTCTCCTTTATTTTATCCATAATAGGCATAGAAACCTCAATGAAATATTTTCCAGATCGATCGATAGTGATGTGATAAAAAAATTAGATTTCTATATTGCTTGGGATGGGGTTATATCTAACGTGATGAATAATCTCAATTCCTTTAGGGGTTTAGATTGTTATCCAAGATGTAACAAAAGAGGCATCCAACTATTTTTGTGACAAGGGTAAGGATGTATGCATGGAAGTAGCAAGCGGGGAGAGGAAATGAATGTGGAGAACAAGAGAGATGGGTTGAAAATTTTCCGTGGGAATGATAGAGGAGGAAACAACGTAATGTCATTATTTGGGTCAATTTCAAATCAAAATCAAATTTTTATTGGGTTTTTTGGCTGTGTTTCTTTGAAGAATTTGTGTTGTGGATGTGACACAAATCATGATGCAAACTTGGTGTGATTAGATATTTTTAATTGTGTCACTTTTTGCACCACGTTTTTGTTACTAATTTTGTTTGATAAATTAATATCAAGTGGTAAAAAGGTGATGCAAATTTTTTTGATAAATTTATAAAGAACGTAATATAATTATTTAATATATCAAATAATTATATTACATTAATTTTGTTAAATATAAAATGTGCACTAATATTACACACACACACACACACACACACACACACACACACACACACACACACACACACACACACACACACACACACACACACACGTGTGCATGCGCATGTTTTTAATGTAAAATTAAATTAATGTAACTCAAATTAGAAATACGTATACTCACCGAAATCATATTCATACAAATTTTATAATAAAAATTAATAAGCTTTGAATGGATAATATACAAAATAATAGAATTCAAATGAAAAATGTTAAAATGTTAAAATGTATGAATATCACACATGGTGTGTTTATTTATTGTGTTTTATTTATGCTTTGAAATGTAGTAATATTTGTTTTTTTAAAGAAAAGTGTGACAAAGAGTGAGATGGAGAAGGAATGAACTAGCATAAAAGTAGCAGAAAGAGTAAGGAAATTGAAACAAAGGAGTTTTAGTGGCCTTCCATGGTGTAAATCGATCCCAAAATTAAGAGTGGTGAAATAATGGACCTTGAGGATTAATATTCCAAGAAAAAGAAATATAAATACCTACACAAAATCGTTTCCAAATTAATGGTGTTTCCTCTATCAAAGCCTGTTATGCACTTCAAAAATGATATGGAGAATGGTGATAGTGGAATGTACAAATACAATGTATACATTTGAGTATGATATTAGATTCATCTCTACCCTTGTCTCCACATCCCTAACCTAGACCAGTAGGAACAAATAATGTGGTGATGGATGTGGGTGCAAGTGCAGATCGGGTGGAGAGAAGCCATGGCTTTAAGCTCCTCAATCAGACTAGATGGGACTTTGTTTATCTATTTTTTTATGGCTAGATATTGGGTGAGGATATGAAGGGGGATTTTGTGACTTGGAACTTTAATTAGTACACTTCTTACCTATCCTTTTTTATCTTATTATAAGGATTATGGTTGTGGTTTAATCTCATTGTGGTATTTTACTAGTTTTTCTAAGGGGGAAGAAGTAGTTATTTGGTTCAACATGGAAAGAACAACTTTTATGATATTTTTACATAGTATTCTCAAGATATATTCCTTAGTGTGATGTTCCTTTCCTATCCTTTTACACCAAATTTTCCAAAACGTGACCTAATGGCTTGTTATGGCTAGTAGGGTGGACTATCGTGGGTAGAGGTAGTAAGGAGCGTTTGCACTCTCTTGATAAATCTATTCCCCTTTTTCTTGGTGCTTTTTTAATCTCATCCTATCCTAAATTTAAGGTCCGACATGGTTACCTTTATGTGGGTCCCTTAGAGGTGGGGCAGGGATTTCATTTTTCCATATTCAATTTGTGTGGTGGGATTGAAGAGAACATATGGTCAAGTGTAAGGATAGTTATTTCAAGGAATCATATCATTATGAATTACAATTTTTACCTATTAAAGTAGAGGATTCCACTTGGATTTGTTGTGATTATTAGCTAATTTGCATGGGTGGGGACTTGGTGTCCCTTGGTCAAGTCAACATGGGTTGGTCTTGATTGTTAGAATGGGTTGAGGGAGTGAATTATGATGGAGACACTTGCATTCATCTTCATTTCATTATGGTTTTCCATTTTTGGGTGGTTCATATACTATGAGGTATGTACCCCTGATGGTTCATCAAGTCTCAATTGTCTTAGCTATCTCTTGAAGAATATTTTTGTTGGGTAGGTTTATGTTGGAAGTTTCTTCCTTGATTTTAGTTTTTTCAACCTATTTTTTATTCTAGTAAGTTTAAGCATTAGTGATTTTAGAGGAGATTGCACGTCCTACCTTATTCTAATTCTTTGAATGAAGATCCCTCAACTAAAGTAGTACTCCCACTTACATTTGTAAAATCATCATTGCTCATGCTTGATTTTCTCTTATTACAACTCAAGTTTCTCTTTACGCCATGGTGTCATATCTTCAAAGACTCATACACCCATTCATCAAGTATGTTTTTTTCATGTTTGTTTCCATTTGTAGGTACAAACATAACACATTATAAATTTTCCTTTCCTTAAAAGTTATTATTGTAATAAACAAATCATAAACAAAATTTGGTTTCAATTTGGTTTAAGGTGATAACTATACATATTTCACAAGAGCATAAAGGGGAAGAGTTACATAGTTATATAGGATCTCAAAAATATTCATGAATTTCAATAATGAATAAATTTGGTTAGGTTACCATATATTATCCGTAATCTCATATATTGATGGGATATAACAGTAAAAATTATCTTTGTTCTTCAAGTAATGGAATTCAATGAATGTGTATGGGTCTAAAACTTATAACTACTTACCCCATACCTTATGTACTTACAATATCTTCCATACTTCCATGAAAGAAATATTTTAGGTCATACTTGTACTACATTAATTGTATGGACATAAAAGATGTATAAAATAATGTGAATAATATATATAATTTACTACTCAAATAAAGAAAAGGATTACCCATGACCAAAATAAAAATACAAATTGGAAAGCATTCTGTAAAAAAATGTCAAAAATTAATAGTTAATCAATTCTAAGGTTGTTGTAAATAAGGAATTTTTGAAATGTGACAAGATAAAAGGAAATTTACAGTGTCCATTAACAAGTAGATATAACATAGAAAAAACCATAGGGGAGGAATAGATAAATTATATGCACCTCAATAGTAAGATAAATAAAACAGTTTACTTAAATAAAATTAATATTCAATAGAGAATACCATATGGAGACCACAACAATGAAGTTATATTCCAGTGATCTCTTTATATATTTTTAATGTTGAATCTACTTTATAGTAGTAAAGAAGAAGGTTTTAATGTTAAAATAAAAACATGAGTTATAATTTAATCTTCCTTTTCAAAAAGGCATACAAGTATAAAGACATGGACAATGTTAGGTAATCAACATTGAGTACAAACCTAAAAATATACCTATAAGGAATAGATATGCCATGTAAACAATAAGTCCACCACTACTAAGTTGCAATAAAATAAAATCTAGATATTAGGAAAAATTTATACAATCCATATGAGAACTTATAAATGAATCTAAAATTGATATTTATTTATTTTTACATCACATAATTATCAATATAAAATTATATGTATAATTATCAATATTAGTGATTACCACACCTATAATGTTTGAAAAAATTGCAACAACTCACACTGCACACATAATGGAGTGGTCTTTCGTGCATGAAACTAAGCTTGAGGAGTATCACTTAGATGAGAAAACAAACACTTCTAACACCTTTATAATATCTCAACCATATTATCTCTCTCCTATAGTGATGATTTGGTTGAACAACCCAACAATCATGTATAATTATCTCACAACATTATTATCTTAAACTCCTAACTTATATAAGTTGTTAAAACAACTCATTTATACAAATATATTAACCCACATTAACAACCATGTGAGTACTAACACACTAATTCCTAACAAAGAAGTGACAACTTAAAATACTTATTGTCTACAAGAATATGACTACATTAGGTGTGAGATGGCAAGAGAAATTATATAAAAAATTATACTCAAATTTTGGTAATACTATATTTTAAAATAGTGAAACATTTTATTTATGTGTAAGGAACATTTCTCATTAAAGGAGAAAATTGATAGTTCTAATACTGCCATATTTATCCCGTTATGTTAACACATTTGTGTATGTATGCATTATATCAAATGAGACCATCTATATAAGGTCTCATATGTCGATTAAAGAGATATGGTGGCCTAAAATGTAAATTTCAATTGTCGGTTGCAACTACTATGAATTTAATTCCAAAATAGAAACAAAAGCAATTCAAGATTTTCATTTTTCTACCTTTATGGTTTCTTGTGGTTGCTAGCTACTATACTAAATGTTCTTACTTCTATCGGTAGAGATTTTATAGCATTCACTTTCCACAAAATCATAGTCGTCATTTCAAAAATAAGTTTTTAGTAATAGGGCCTAGGTATTAAATAATGAATGGTAAATACCATTGGAAAGGAGGAACGAGTATTTTTACCATTGAATAACCAAAAATATTCAATATCCACCATAATTATATTTTTGAATCATCATGTTAATCTAATCAATAGGACTAGTTTGGTGAAAATATTATCTAAAAATTATGTGATTTATTTAATAAGTTTTGAGGGTTAAATTTGATTCATAAATTTCTAAGCGACTTTCATATTTTGTTGAGAATTTTTTTATTTGATGACGTAAATGGGTAATGGTTTTGAAAGGCCCCATCACTCTATAAAAACTTGAAATATGAAAATTTTCTAGCCTACAAGAAATCATAATACAACTAGATCAAAATAATAATGAACTGTTAAAAACTAAACACTTTCTTCCATATTCATTGTAAATGATTTTATTTTACCATAGATATGAACTGAGTAGTAGAGGATAATTTTCTCAAAGTGGGACATACACGTGGCTTAGGTTCTTAATATCTTCGTAGTGATCCACATTCAAAGTATTACACCATGTTTTGTTTTTTCCACATGGAGAATTTTTACCCCTACTTTAAGGTGTCCCCGTGGTCACTTAATTAAAGTTTCCAATGTACTCAATGTGAATGGAACTTGCATTGATGATTACAAACGACTCATAACTCACCAATAGCCCAATACCTTAAGTCTGTTTGATGAGAAAATGTAAAATAAATGCTAATTTGTGATATTTAGTTTCTCAAAATCCTAAAAATCTTTTTTAAATATTATTTGTTGAAAATTGTAATGAACATTGATTATTAAGTTCTATTTTTTATATTTCCCCTTGATTTCGATGTGGATAACACATCGGGTGAAATACTTGATGTGTTAGGTCATTAATTCTTGCATTCACGGACATAAAATACTTACAAAATTTAAATTCATTTCAAATTTAGTTGAGACATGTTTTTATAGAAATGGAAATAGTATGTGGTGAGGCATAAGAAAATAGCCAAGTGTGTGATAATGTTAGCAAATGTTATTCGGGAATGTATTCCCAAAAAAATCCTATCACTAAATAAAATAAATTTATACATTATAAGCATGTTTTGAATTAATGTAGTTGATGTACTTAAACCTTATCTCTCATTTTAAAACAATTTAAAAATATAATAAAATTCTTATAAATATTTTAAAATATAGAAAAACATTTGAAAAATTCATCTTAAGGTTAGTTAGATAGATCTTAGTGTTTGCACATTTCATCAAACACTTGGAAAACATCCTTATTTCTATAATTTGACTTATGATATTCCATGGAAATGATGATACAATAATTTTTAGGTATGCACATGAATTAAAAATGATTACACTCATTTAACAACTAGAAATTCACAATTTTCCTCTTTTAAAAGTAATTTTGCTAACCCACATGAAGAAAAAAATACTTTTTTCCCGATTTTATAAAGAATGGTGAATGTTATGGAACATGTAATATAGCTATTTCTTACTTGTTTTTCTTCCTACAACCCCATAACTCTATATCAGGATTGTTTTGTGGTCAACCATAAATGAATGATTCTAAATCTAAAATTACCTTCCCGCATTTAGCTCTATTTATCTACAAACCTTAGGCATGAAAATATTTTTTTAAATGAATGTCATCTAAAAATGTAAAAAAACATGTATATTTCAGAATTAAAAATGAATGACATAAATAATTTTTGATTTGGTTAAACCCGAAGAAATTCCTTTTCAAAGAAATTGTTCTCCACCTCTTCCAATATTTTTTCCAAATTTCTACAAAGCTTTCATGAATTCCATAACTTTTCATCCATTCCCCCAATAACCCCATGCCCTTGTAAGAATTTTTTGCATGGATAAGTGTCTTTCCATGTCACTTGTTTCACTATTCTCCTTTCGTTAACCTTTTCTTTTTCTATCTTGTGTGAATGCATAATAGGATAGCATAAAAATGAGTGTAGATGGGCACATTCCCTTTTTATTTTTAAATTTAGGGACAAGTGGTGGCATAAATGTGACACAAAATTTATTTTGTTTGCATCACTTTTTCATCACCATAATTGCATAAAAATTTCCATTAGAAATGAAAAAAATTGAAATGGGAATTAACTTGAATTCAAAACAAATCATGATATTTTTATACTATATACATATTATCAGTAGCCATCATAGATAGGGATATTAGAAGATAAAATATTAGTAAGTAGAGTGTAAGAGGAGAATTCAAGTACAAGTGTGTTATAAAGTAACTTGTGTAGAATCCATAGTATGAGAGGAAGCAAATACGCCTTCGTACAATTGTAAATGTTGATCTTATAAAGTATGAACAAATGATTCGAGAGCATGTGTGTTAGAAGAAGAAGCATGTGATAAATTCTCAAAATAGATAAGATATGTTGGTATAGTAGTGATCATAGGAATTGACATAAAAAATTTATGAAGGGGGATTAGAGGTCCCCTAATAAAGTAGGTACCACCAATGTATGGATGGTTAATGTGTGTAAAGTAGATAATGAAGAGGATTAAGATCATTGGTGGAATATATTACAATATTTTTAGTTGATCATGAGAGGTATAAATAATAATGTAAATATTATCAAGATTTAATTTAGAAAAGTATGCAAAATGTTGTTCCTCATTATCTCGAAAGAGCATACTTTTAGCCGTGTTATGAGACCCTTCACCTTGGACATTATTATAAAAATCATGAATACCGATTGAGAAAAAATATCATCAAGACCATAAGAATTTATGAGAAGTGTAAACTTTATTATAGATAGAATCATTAGATGGTTCCGCATCCATACATGAAGGAGAATTATAGGCAGTAATGAGAATAGCTTTCGAGTAAAGCTAGGGTGGGAATCCTTAGATTTAAGATAGAGATAATGATAATTATCCATGATATTAGGATCCATAACATATGAAAAATAGTGGAGTGAAACCACAATCTTTGATTAAAAATTAATTAATTATAGATTTGGGTTCACCAAATGTAATCACCCTAATTAAATTCTATATAAGATGTTATGGGAATACACAACACTAAAAAATATGAAAGGGTTTGTCATAGGTAGATTGTTTTGTTTAATTAACTTCCAATATTAACCGTTCAAAATAAAAATAATGAATTCATAATTGAAACAATTGAAATGTTTTCTAAATGATAAGTACTTTCTTAAATACACAAGAGGAGCAAGAAACTTAGTTGTACATGGCAGAACAATGATGATTATGATGTGCAAGATAGTGGAATAGGTTGATCAAGAATCGTATATGCTTCAATGAAATTTTTGGAGACACAAACTCAAAAGGGGAGGGTTCATACAACTATTATATCTAGTCCAAACTTAATCTATATGGTATAGACCTAGAATTTTCATATCTTTGACCTTTGATAGTCTAGGTTTATAAAAATTTTGTGCCTCACTTGTATGGAAATGGTATTTGCTATAATTCTCTCTTGCTCTCACAACTTGAGGATGACTTGTAGTCACCGGTAAAAAAGTGGAAACCCTAGCAACCCTTGCGGCAATTAGGCTCTTAACAGCCTAAACCAATTTAAGTGTTTTACTACATACCCTCATTTTGGTATTTATCCTCATGAAGTTATCCTATATGCTTGTGCAAGTGTGAATGGATAACTAACACCCTATGGATTCTATTGTTTCTCTTGACACCAAGAATTTGGCTATGTAGTATATAATGTACCCATCATAGTATTAGTGAGATATTGTGTGACTAGACTATGTGACCTTACCCTTTGTTGATCAAACCCTTGTGGTAATGGTTGGAGCAACTTTGGTCTTCATAGAACATGGATTTATGACCTTTGAATACTTGGGAGGAAGATAGACTCGTAACATGATTGAGTGCTTCAAAATTGTAGTAATTTGTTCTCCCTTTCAAGCCGAGCAGCAACACAGATTGGACATGGAGCTTAGAGATAGATAGATCATAGTGTGTCATTTTGTAGCCAGGGATGAGATCTAACTAGCCCTTTATTACTCAGATTTGTGGAGAGATGGATAACACCTTTAAGAGGATTTGACCTATCCTCACTACTTTAGGCCATGCCTCTTCAACCAGGGTGAGAGGACCCTTAGTGTAACCTTTGTTTGATGAAGGAGATGGAGATATCCTTCTTTTGCACAAATTTTATGAAGAGAACCTTGGGAAAATATGGTCAATACTCCATAATTTAACTCTTAAGAGTTGTCACTTCTAAATGATGGAGATACTTTCAACACAAGGCTAAGGTTACTGAAGACATTAAGAAATCCTGATTGTTCTACATATTTTAGTAAGTAGATTTTGTTCCTTTGTTGATACACAGGGAAAACATGGGTAGTTCAGGATGGATTCATGGTTTTTGAATGATTTTGGTGGGAGATGAAGTAGGATAAAGTTGATTATACCAAATCTTTGAGGGACTTCACAACAATGAACAACTCAACAACAAAAAGCTTTAATAGTTAAGATGTTCCTTCAACTAGAAGGTGTGCTTCAATGGAGGCCCAGATCAACACATTTTCACATAATCTTTGAGACTCTAACATGAAGGCTCAAATTGAAAGACTCAATTAAACACCAAAGTCTCTTGATCAATCACCTAAGGTACACCCAAAGACTTACAGACAATCTTTATCAACAAATGATAATGAATTGATTTTAAATTTGTTTATCTCATCCAAGATGAAGGCTCTTCTTGAAATGAAATTGCAAATACCATTAAACTTGTCACAGGATGAGATCCTGTGTGATTTCACAAAGATTTCAATGTAAGATTGCAATAGGAATGAAAAGAAACTATTTGCAGACATTTGAAACAAAGAAGACACAAATTTCTAGAGATTGACACAAATTAATTTCAAAATTGCTTAGATTCATCAAATAGGGGAAAGCTTCCAGAGAAATCTCAGTGCTCATCAATGGCTATACATCTACAACCAACTTGACATGATAGAAAATCTAACACAAAAAAAATTAACCAGGTTATCTCGATTGGTCTCTCAGGAAGATGGCTTTCTCAAATTTTCTCTTAAGAATTCAACCCTCGACCATTTGCAAGAGTATTCTCATTGCATTTATACATTTCACTCACTCAATTTTCCCCCAAAAGAGAAGAATATTCGAGGGACCTTTGCTTGTTACCAATTTTTTCAAAAAGTGACATTTAACAAATTCACATCCGAAAGTTTCCAGGTGGACCAATTGTGAATTGATCACATTTCTTTGGGCCCTCGACTAATGACTAGGATGCCATGCCACAACTTTTTTGACAATCCTTTTAATCATTCTGATTCTGTCATGTGAGAAATCCCCTTTTTAATCATTTTCTGGAGGCTCTGCATAGTTGATATGACAGTAATCCTTTTTCGCTCTCGAGGCAACACCTTTTTCATCTTTTACGCCTTAACTTTCATCATTTCATCCTTTTCCTCTCTTTCCTCTTACAATTCTACCCTGCATCCATCTTTTCTAGTAATTCCCATTTTTTGCAAGTGCTCGAGCAATTCCAACTTCAAAATATCAACCTTAACAATCCTTGGACTCACAAATTAAGTTCTAAATCCATTCAATGGCACTTTATAGATAGAGATACGACAAGGAATTTCATCAAAAATGATGAAAAATAGTGTGTATTCACATCTCCAGGAGTCTTGGAGCAAAAATGGTGGAAAAATAGATGCAATACACAAAACCATTGATTCTTCCCCTTTTCCACTTTATATCATAGTCATCCACATGTTTCCTTAGGCGTAACTACAAAGGAGAAGCATAGAGGCAAAGTTTCAAACAAGCACGGGCCTTCCACATGCCCTGGGCCCAAGAAAAACACCTTTTGGCCTTTGAAAAGTCTCAGTGTAAAAGGAGCCAATGGAAGCCTCCACGTGTCTTCAATGGCACATTTTGAGATGGTCCCAAAAGTAGAGACCCCAAACAAGCACGGGCTCACCATGTGTCTCAGTCTAGCAGAGTTTGTTAAAAAATTGAAGGTTCAGTGGAAGGTGCCATGTGTCTAATGTCCGAGACATTTTTCTTTGGCCATTGAAAAGTCCAAGCAAAAGGTAAAGAGTGAGAGCGTTTAAACCAAGTGTCCTCCTGTCCTCCTAATGATTCTTCAAAATAAAACTTAGGGTCGAGTCCCCAAGGTGCGGTCTTTGAAAATTTTAAGTATAAGCAGGCGGGAAAGCCTCCACATGTCCCCTCCAAATTGTGTCCCAGGTGGATCCTCAAATGAGCGCCATCCCTCCATTGTCATGGTTAAAAAAAATTTTCTAAGTCTCAGAAAAGTGCAGCGGAAACCTCCACGTGTCCCCCCAGCGTAACTCCAAGGCCAAACCAAAAGGTGAATTTTCAAATGAGCTGTTCCTCCACATGGACAAGTTTTGGTCAAGTGAGCCTTAGAGTTTTTAAAGTTCCCCACCGAGCCGCATCTAACCAAAAAAAGGGCCACATCCACTTGATGTTGAGATGTAAATTTGACCAGGAAAAACACACCCGTCAAACCGTAAAAATGCAGGAAAATCACCATTTGAGCCCGAAATGAATCTTTCTTCAAGGACAGAGAATTTGGAAATGTTATAAGGCTCAAATATGATCCTCCAAGAGTTACATCCAATCACATTTTCCATAGGTATTTGGGACAAAAATGATAGGGACAAAAAATGTGATATGGAAAATGGAAGGAAAGGAAAAACCCAAGTTTTACGCCCAAGTTACAAACTCTTTCAGATGGACAGAGAACGAAAAAAATTCTATGGACCTTTAAGTGATCCTCGACCAAGGAAGGGACTGATCATGGCAACCAAATGGAGGACAAGTCTTCAAGCACCAATACTTGACATGATAGAAAACATGACAGAGGCCACAAACTAAGGAATTTCAATGAAAAATGGGGTGAGACTAATTTGAGCACCAACATCGGCTCCGACTCGGGGATGGGCACTCCTTATGAGTGCCACAAGAAAAAATAGTAGACCAAGTGCCAAAAATAGACCATTGGGCAATGGAAGTCAAAGAATAAGCTTGCAGAGTAGAAAACCATAACCATCCTCCAAAAAATGAACCGAGAAACCAACAAAACCAGGTCACCAAGGACCAAATGAACAAAAACAAAAAAGTAAAAAACAAAGAACTATACACTATACAATGGTGAGCAACCTTTGATTCAAAGAAAACAATCAAGGAAAATCTTCAAGTGCCTACCATTCTGGATATGACCATGCTAAGTAGTTCTTGATATGTCTTTAACAACTGGTCATATGATTGTCTCTCTTTTCCATCCAAGTCACTATCTGACCACATTTTTTCAGGCTTACCCCTTGTGCCTGGGCCAAGTTTTTTAACATCCTTCGAGGCTGCATCAAACATCAAAGTCCAAGAAAATCATCCTACTCATGATACCTACATTGATCAATTTCATATTCCTTGAAAGCAACATAGCTCACAGAGTTATCAATATCAATATCTACATGCAATACTTCATAAGAAGCATTGTTGGGGTCCTCAATAAGATATAACATTTTCTTTTCACCAGGTAACTTCACAAGGCTGCCCTCAATTGGTATGGTGGCATAAGACATGTCCATCTAAACATTTCCACCAACACTTGCAACCCACTTTCTTGATAACAACATGCCCCATTTGGCAGGGCAATCAACAACAACAACATCAAGTTTCAAGTTCTTACCCGGATAAGTTGCAAGTTGTACCACCAAACCTTTTACACATCCTACAACTGGCACCTCTCTAGAATCCATTGCAGTACACTTGCCATAAGTTGTTATCACTTTAATGTTCAATTCATTCATGAACCTCTAGAGGCATAACATTGCATGATGCTCTAAATCAAACATACAATTGTGCAGCAGTTTATCTTTAATAATCAACATGTTGTAAAAATGGATCAACATTTAATTGAGACTCAACCAAAGATGTTCCCAAGTAAACTTCAGGTGGTTCACCTAGTTCCTCCAGTACTTGGGGTTTTTTTAACTCTGAAATGGTAGGAGGAGTCTCAACATTTTTCTATTTCTACCTTACCTTTTCTTCTAAAATCCCAAAATATTCAAATGCTCTGTCTCCTATGCTCAGGGATTCTAAGCAATTCAACAATAGGAACAAAATCTTGATCTGACTCAAGATTTGGGCTATGTCACAAGGAACATATTTGGGTAATGCAGTGTTAGGAGGAAGGTTTACAAATTCATCTAATGGCACAAGATTTTTTACAGTTTGAGCATGGGGAGGGACACAAGTTCTACTTGAGACAACAAGGCCTTTTCCAGATGCATCTTTCTTTGGAGTTTCTTTTGGGATACTGGTAAGCACTAGAATTTTTGGTTTGGCCTGAGGCCCTACCCCTTTGGAAACCTTACTCCTGGTATTATATTCTTTTTCATGGCCAACCACAACATTCATTAACAACTACCTATCCTCCTCAGAAGGGATCCCTCCATCATACTTCTCAATCATTAGAGCTCTTAGGTACTCAAAATCATTATTAGGAAGTTCAAAATCTTGCACCATATCAATTTCAGAAGTATGAGTGGGAGGAAGAGGTAATACCGGTGAATGCAATCCCAAAAATCTTTAACAGTTCTGGCACTCATCAGCTCAGTTGAGGTTTCTCCCTACTATGAACTCATAGAGGAAACCATCATGCATGCATCATCATCAGTGTTATCATCATCATCAACTCTTCAACTTGCTGATCTACTTCACATGGAGAATGTGGCAAGAAATAGTTATCACACCACTCAATTTGATGAGCTTCACCAACAACAAAAACTCTAGCATTTAGAGGATCAAGCACTACTCTATTTTCCCTAGCTTGGGGTTGTCTAGCTCCCATGGGTCCTTTACCTCTGTCATCAGATCTCTGATCATTTCTAGGATGATTTGTAAAATCTGTCTTGTCCTTGTTTCCTATGTTGACCTTGAGAACCTTGTCCAATTCCTTTCTCTTCCCTAGCTAGCTTGTAAGATATTTCTTTGACAACCCAACCAAAGTCTTTACAACTTCCTCAAGATCCACAACCTTACTTGATTGAGGCTTCTCAGGGTTGATCAGTTTAACACCCTCCCTCTTAGGAGGTTTTCCAACTACTTTAATGTTGTTCTCAATTTGCAGAGCCATGGTAAAGGCCTGCCTCAAAGTTCCAGGGTTCTTATCCCTCAAATAGTAAGCAAACTTTCTTATCAAATGCATCTAAATACTTTATCAAACATGATTCATCACATGGCCTCAAATTAACAGGTAGTCTTCTCAATGTTTTGTTAAATCTAGTATTGAAATCATGCACTGATTCATTAGGATTCTTTTTTATATTTTCAAACTCTGATAAAAGAAACCTAGGGTCTATTTTATCACCATACTACATTCTAAAAGCATTCTTCATCTCTGTCCAGGAGTCAATGGAATTATCTGGCAAAGATTTATACCAATCCCTTGCATCTTCTTCTAGAGTATGGATAAATAATTTAATGTATACATCCTCAAACTCTATTTCAAAGTCCTCCATCATATTGACAAAGAGCTTCAAGTGTTGATCACCAGTGATTGCATTATTTCCTTGAAACTTAGGCAATCTATTTCTTACATCTTGTGGCACAACATTTGGATAGCCAACCATACCTCTAAAATTGATGGGACCAAAAGTATTAACAAAAATGGAGGTCTGGGTGGAGGCTGAGCCATATTATTTTGAGGAGGTGATCTTACAAGAGAAACAAAATGATGAGGAGTGAGGGGTCTGATGTGGTACAGGATATAATTTTCAGAATGAATACCCTCTAAAGGCTCTGTTTCTTGAAAACTCTATTAGATTTTGAAAATACAGGGGTAGATTGAGAAGAAAATGTTTCAAATACAAATGAAGGACCCTCTCCAGATGGATAATTCAATTCAACAAAGAGACTACCTAATTCAGAAGAACTTGAGGAAGTATTGCAATCTTCAATCACAGGCATGATCAATTTCACCAATGGAGATCTCTTTTCTTGATGCTTGATCTCCAACAACCTTCCAAATTCTTCTTCCTTCTCGAATTAGACTTTCCAAACTCTGAAACAACCTTCTACTAGGGTCCTCGGTGAAGAAATATCTTCTTCCTTCCAGCTTTGTAGAGATTAATGACAAATATTACTTGATATATGTTAAGACACTTGGTATTTATTAAGAATTTAAACAACACGAAGTCACCACTAAGGATTTTCACCTTAGTTTGTGTAAATGCACTATGAAAGACCTATCAAATGTCTATCAATACTAGATTCATGCAAATCTTACAAGATCTTCTTCTTCTACCCAAATTTATCAATGATGATACAAAATTTAGTGCAATAACTATATAAGCTGAAATATTACACTTAGAACTTACAACTTTGAACAATTCTTACAGATCTGAATAGATAATGATGTTTCAGCAAATGTATTAGCACACATGTATAAAAAAAGCATTACTCAGGGTCTAGATGTACTATATTTGTAAATACTTCAAAGAAAATCCCAAAGAGTCCTCGAGAGTTATGCACGAGTGTTGTTTGATGGGCCAAATGGATATGAACTGGAAAAAATCAACAAATCATCCAATGGGCTAAATGGATATGAACTAAAGTCGATTCAAATCAAAAATATTTCTCGGAACACTAAATAAGCCCCTGAAATGGCACCACTAGTGTTTTATGGGCCAAATGGATATGAACTGCAAAAATCAACAAATCATCCTCGGCAAACAATTCGGTTCCCAGCAAATCACTCCAAATGGTGCCACTAGTGTTGGTATCCAAATTTGTTCTCCCTTTCAAGCCAGAAGCAAAAATAGATTGGACATGGAGCTTAGAGACAGATAGATCATAGTGTGTGTCATTTTGTAGCCAGGGATGAGATCTAACTATCCCTTTGTTACTCAGATTTGTGGAGAGATGGATAACACCTTTAAGAGGATTTGACCTGTCCTCACTACTTTAGGTCATGCCTCTTCAACCAGGGTGAGAGGACCCTTAGTGTAACCTCTGTTTGATGAAGGAGATGGAGATATCCTTCTTTTTCACAAATTTTATGAAGAAAACCTTGGGAAAATATGGTCAATACTCCATGATTTAACTCTTAAGAGTTGTCACTTCTAAATGATGGAGATACTTTCAACACAAGGCTAAGGTTACTGAAGACATTAAGAAATCCTTATTGTTCTACATATTTTAGTAAGTAGATTTTGTTCCTTTGTTGATACACAGGGAAAAAAAGGGTAGTTCAGGGTGGATTCATGGTTTTTGAATGATTTTGGTGGGAGATGAAGCAAGATAAAGTTGATTATACCATATCTTGAAGGGACTTCACAACAATGAACAACTCAACAACAAAAAGCTTCAGAATAGTTAAGATGTTCCTTCAACTAGAAGGTGTGCTTCAATGGAGGCCCAGATCAACATTTTCACATAATCTTTGAGACTCTAACATGAAGGCTCAAATTGAAAGACTCAATTAAACACCAAAGTCTCTGATCAATCACACCTAAGGTACACCCAAAGACTTACAGACAATATTTATCAACAAATGACAGTGAATTGATTTTAAATTTGTTTATCTCATCCAAGATGAAGGATCTTCTTGAAATGAAATTGCAAATACCATTAAACTATCACAGGATGAGATCCTGTGATTTCACAAATATTTCAATGTAAGATTGCAATAGGAATGAAAGAAACTATTTGCAGACATTCTAAAACAAAGAAGACACAAATTGCTAGAGATTGACACAAATTAATTTCAAAATTGCTTAGATTCATCAGCAGGGGAAAGCTTCCAGAGAAATCTCAATGCTCATCAATGGCTATACATCTGTAACCAACTTGACATGATAGAAAATCTAACACAAAGAAAATTAACCAGGTTATCTCAAATTGGTCTCTCAGAAGAAGGATTTCTCAAATTTTTCTCTTAAGAATTCAAACTCTAACCATTTGCAAGTATTCTTCTCATTGCATTTATACATTTTACTTCACTCAATTTTCCCCCAAAAAGAAGAATATTCGAGGACCTTTTGTTACTACTAATTTGTTTCAGAAAGTGACATTTAACAAATTCACATCCACATCTTCCAGTGGACCAATCATGAATTGATCACATTTCTTGGGCCTCGACTAATGACTAGGATGCCATGCCACAACATTTTTTGAGTCACTTTTAATCATTTTGATTCTGTCATGTGAGAAATCCCCTTTTAATCATTTTTCAAAGGCTCTGCATAGCTGGATCTGACAGGTAATCCTTTTTGCTCTCGAGGCAAACACCTTTTTCATCTTTTACACCTACACTTTCATCATTTCATCCCTTTTCCCTCTCTTTCCTCTGCAATTCTTCCCCCGCATCCATTCCTCTAGTAATTCCCATTTTTTCAAGTGCCTGAGCAATTCCAACTTCAAAATATCGACCTTAACAATCCTTGGACTCACAATTTAAGTTTCAAATCCATTCAATGGCACTTTACAAATAGAGACAACAAGGAATTTCATCAAAGAATGATGAAAAATAGTGCGTATTCATGTCTCCAAGAGTCTTGGAGCAAAAATGGTGGAAAAAATAGGTGAAATGCACATGAAACCATTGATTCTTCCCCTTTTCCACTTTATATCATAGTCATCCATCCACGTGTTTCCTTAGTGCAACTACAAAGGAAGGCAGAAGCACAGAGGAAGTCCCAAACAAGCATGGGCCTTCCACGTGCCCTGGGCCCAAAAAAATGCCTTTTGGCCTTTGAAAATTCTCAATGTAAAAGGAGCCAACGGAAGCCTCCACGTGTCTTCAATGGCACATTTTGAGATGGTCCCCAAAAGTAGAGACCCCAAATGAGCACGGCTCAACACGTGTCTCACGGTAGTCCAAAGTTGTTAAAAATTTGAAGGTTCAATGGAAGGCACCATGTGTCTAGTTCCCAGATAGTTTCCTTGGCCAAAAAAGTCCAAGCAAAGGGTGCGGAAGCCTCAAGTGTCCTCCTAGGGTCTTCCAAAAATAAAACTTAGGGGTTTCCCCAAACATGCATGGTAATTCCCTCCAAAGTGTCCCAAAGCCTTAGAAAGTCACTTTAAAAGTCTAAGTATGGATAGAGCCACGGAAACCTCCACGTGTCTCCCCGTAACTCCAAGGCCAAACCAAAAGGTGAATTTTCAAATGAGCATCATTCCTCCATGTGGACAAGTTTTGGGTTGAAGTGAGCCTTAGAGTTTTTAAAGTGCCCCACCGAGCTACATCCAACCAAAAAGGGCCATGTTTCCATGATGCTGAGATGTAAATTTGATGGGGAAAAACACACCCATCAAACCATAAAATGTAGGAAAACCACCATTTGAGCCCGAAAATGAATCTTTCTTCAAGGACAGAGAATTTGGAAATGTTATAAGGCCCAAAACATGATCCTCAATGCCTACATCCAATCACATTTCCATAGGTATTTGGGACAAAATATGACAGGGACAAAAAACGTGACCTGGAAAATGGAAGGAAAAGTTAACCCGAGTTTTACGCCCAAGTTATAGACTCTTTCCTTTTGTAAAAAGGATAGAGGAAAATGAAAAACAAATTCTTACTTTGACCTTTAAGTGATCTTCACCAAGGAAGGGATCACTTGGATCATGGCAACCAAATGGAGGATGGAGTTTTGAAGCACCACTCATATAGGGAGATAGAAAACACGGGAAAAATGTGAAAATTGCACATTTTCTCCAAAAGTCATAAAATGCAAAAGGTAACCCCAGCCCGCTTCGAATCATATTTTTCCACGTGGATGGATCTAATATAAAATTGAGAAAGGGTAGAATCAACGGGTGTTGTGCAGGTTCGCATCTGATTTTACCACCATTTTTGCTCCAAGACTCTTGGAGATGTGAATACGCATTGTTTTTATCATTTTTGATGAAATTCCTTGTCATTTTTGTCTGCAAAGTGCAATTGAATGGATTTAGATCTTAATTTTTGAGTCCAAGGAATGTAAAGGTTGATATTTTGAAGTTATAATTGCTTGGGCACTTGTAAAAATGTGAATTACTAGAGAAGATGGATGCAGAGCAAAGTCATGAAAGGAAAGAATAAGAAAAGGATGAAATGATGTAGGTTCATAAAGCGCAAATGATGAAAAAATGTGTTGCCAGAGGAGATGACTGGGTGCCCCAGTTAAAACAATGATGGAGATATTTGCAAATATTTACCTTTTTAAACAACTAGAAAATTTTTGTTGCAAAATTGTTAAACGTCATTTTTTGGAAATCCTGATAAAACATGTAACAAACAAAGGTTCCTTGAATATTCTTTTCTTGGGGGTAAAGCTTGGATGTAAATTGATTGTTATAAAAATCATGCTTTAGTCATGCAAATGGTCGGGGGTTGAATTCTTACGAGAAAATTTGAGAAATCCCATCTTCCTAAGAGACCATCTGAGAAACTTGTTAATCTCTTATGTTTTAGATTCAATCGTGTCAAGTTGGTCAGTAAAAGTGTACAGCCATTGACAAGATCTAAGATTTTTCAAAGAAACTTTCCTCTTCCTGATGAATCTAATCAACTTCAAATTAATCTGTGTTAATCTTGGGAAAATTTGTGTCTTCTTTATTTCAAAATGTCTGCAAGTAGTTTTTCTTGTTCCTATTGTAATCTTGTGTTAAAATCCCTCCAAATCACACAAGATCTCATCCTTGTGATAGTTTAGTGGCATTTGCAATTTCATTACAAGAAGAGCCTTCATCCTATAATGAGATAAACAATTTAAAATCACTTTACTGTCATTTTGTTGATAAATATTTTTGTAAGCCTTTGAGTGTATCTTAGGCATGAGGAACCATGGGTCTTTAATGTTTAATTGAGTCTTTAGCTCGAGCCTTCATGTTAAATTCTTGGAGATTGTGTGAAACCGTGCAAATTTGGGCCTCCATTGATGCACACCTTTTGGTTGAAGGAATATTTTAGCTATTCTGAAGCATTCTGTCATTTAGTTTTCTAATTGTTGTGAAGGTTCTCAAAGATCTAGAAAAATCAAGTTTATCCTAATTAATATCCCACCAAAAATTATTCAAAAATAATGAATTCTACCCCGACCAACCCTTGTTTTCCTTGTATGTCCACAAATGAATAAATTATACTGCCAAAATATGTAGAAGCAATCAAGATTCCATAATGTCTTTAATAACCTTAACCTTGTTTAGAAAATATCACCATTCGTTAGAAGTGACAACTCATGAGAGTTAAATTGTGGTGCATTGATCATATTTTCTCAAGGTTTCCTTTCAAATTTGTGTAAAGAAGGATATCTTTATTCTCCTTCACCAACAGAGGTTACAAATCAGGTCCTCTCACCCGAGTTGAAAGGCACAACCTAAAGTAGTGAGGATAGATCAAATCCTTTTATATGGTGTTATCCATTTCTCCAGTGCTTGAGTGACAAAGAGCCACCAATCCCTTCCCGCCATTCTGAAATGACTTATGATTCATCTGTCTTTAAGTATCGTGTTGAATCTGTGATGCTTATCAACTTCCAAGGGAGAATAAATTTGGATACCAACACTTTTGGCACCATTTCCAGAGATTATTTAGCGTTTTCGGGGATTATTTGAGCTCGGGACCTATTTGTGTGGAAACAACACTTTTGGTGCCACTACCGGGGATGATTTGAATTACAAAGGAATTATTTGTGTTGAAACAACACTTTTGGTGTTGTTGCTGTGGGATCTTCAAAGGTGTTCTTAGATTCAGCCCTAGTAATGCTTCTTACATGATCTAAGTGCTAATACATTGTTGAAAACGTCATCCTGTCCGGTTTGTAGGATTTGTGCAAGTTATAAGTTATGTGTGCAATATTTCTAGTTTCTGTTGGTTTTTGCACTAATTTTACATCATCAATGTTAAATACGGGTAAAGGAAGGTCATATATGTGAAGCTTTGCATGAATTTAGTGTTGACAGACATTTGACAAACCAATTTTAGTGCATTTGCATAACTAAGGTGAAAATCCTTAGTGGTGATTCCATGTTGAATTAATTTTTGATAAATGCCAGTGTCTTAACCTCTGTCAATTGAAATTTATCACTAATCTTTGTAAAGTTGGAAGGAAGAAGATCTTTCTTCGTTAAAGACCATGCTAGAAGGTTGTTTTTAGAATTGGGAAAGACAAATTCTGAAGGAAGAAGAATCTAGAAAGTTATTAGAGATCAGAAATCAAGAAAAGAGTTATCAATTGTGGCCCGATCAAAGATGTCATTGAATATTTCCATACTTCCTCAAGTGCTTCTGAATCAGGTAGTCTTTTTGTAGATCTGAATTCTCCATCTGGAGAGGGGCCTTCTTTTGTATTTGAAATATTTGTGTCTCATTTTGTCCCTATGTTCTCCAAAGCTGATAGGATATTCCAAGAAATAGAGTTTTTAGAGAACATTCATTCCAAGAATTGCATTCATGTCCCCTACAGACCCACACTCCTCATCATTTTGTTTCTCCTATAAGATCACCTCCCCAAAACAATATGGCCTAGCCCCCACCACACAGACCTCTATATTTTGTGAACACTTTTTGTCCTATAGATTTCAAAGGTATGGCTGGATATCCAAATGTAGTGCCACAAGATGTTAGAAATAGACTGCCTAAATTTTAAGGAAATAATGCTATTACTAGTGATCAACATTTAAAACTTTTTTCAATATGATGGAAGATTTTGAGATCGAATTTGAGGATGTAAATAAAATTGTTTATTCATACTCTAGGGGAGGATGCAGGGGACCTATAAATATTTGCCAAAAAAATCCATTGATTCATGGACGATCTTTTAGATTGCAGTATGGAGATAAAACAAACCCTAGGTTTCTTTTATTAGAATTTGAAAATATTAAAAAAGAATCCTAATGAATCTATTCATGACTTCAATACAAGGTTCAATAAGACCCCCGAATAGGCTTTGGAAAGTGATTTTCTTTTATTAGATTTGAAAATATTAAAAAAGAATCCTACAATCTATTCATGCGAATAAGGAATGAGATCGTGATCGTGATGTTTTTGTCGATAAAATACTCGATGCTTTTGATAAGAAGGTTTCGTCTGACATAGGATGATAATCGCTAACCATCCCGAGGAGTGAGACAGCCGGTGGTTTGAAATGCGGGTGACTTAGATGACGTCACAGTAATAGAGGTCGATTTTCTATGACGTAAAAGCTACAAGCGGATGAGAATCGGAGCAACTTTCTTATGGCTAACCATGGGAGGATCTCCCGGTAGTTTGATCTCCTAGTAGCTAAAATGACAAAGGGGAGATTTAGAGGCTATGAGCGGGTAGCATAAATTCCCTAGCGATTTACCCTCCTAACTAGAATTTAAGCGTTTAATCTAGTTATGAAGTCTCCAAATTAACTTAAACTGAAAATAACAACTTATACTACTATTGAAAGGGAAACTAATCTAAACAAAATATACGATTGAAACATTATAATTACAAGCAACAATTAAACTACTTTTATACTAAAACTAAACAAGTGAAATAACCTGGTGTGGTTATTCACCTGTGCAGATGTGTGAATCTAAATAAAAGACAGCTAATTAACTTAATTGAAAACCTTCAATCCTACCTCAGAAGTGAGGAACAAATCATAGTTTCTCAGAAACTATCATTCCTCACAGCTTCCCTGGCAATATTGAAAGTGAGCTTAACTGAAATAAAATGATTCACTACTCTATTTGATAATAACTTTGACAATTTAAACCTGGCATTTACTGAGCAGAGGCAAATCCAGTTGTGTTGTAGCTTGTCCCCTCAGAGTGATCTCTTCGTTCTTGCATGTTCACGTGAATCCAGAAAGAGTAGGAGCATAACAACATCGGCAAGGGAAGGCACTGGGACGACAATTACTTTAAAGTGAAAATGGCACAAAGCACAAGTAGGAGAGGGATGGCGCAAGTGAACTGGCTTGGCCTATGCGATTCCTAGCAGGGTTGTTGCAGCAATGATAAAACAAAATGATAAACAGCAGGTACTCAAACAATGAATAATAGCAGCTTCAGAGAAATACAACGAAGTACAAGTAGGAGAGGGATGGCACAAGAGAACAGAGCTTGGCCTATACGATTCCTAGCAGGATCGTTGTCGGTGTACAGTGAGGCATAACTAAATACTCAGAATTCTAAACCATGCTAAAATAAAATGATTCATAAAATAAATCTAGGACTGAGTATGAAGACTGAAGCTCAAGAATGAAGACTCCAGACCAAAGAACCAAGACCAAAACAAACCAGACCATGGGTGAAACAACAGCACTGCCTGCACAAGATGGGTATGTGGCTTACCAACAGCTGAACAATACTATCTAAACATGTAATGAACTATACTATCAATCCTAAGCAAGCTAACAGACCAAACCACTGAAAAATGAGAAGACTCTCACAAGGAAATGGTGGCCAGAAGCTCCAGCTCAAATTCTTTACCCAAAACTCAGACCATTTGTATGTAAACAAGATGCATATTTATAGCATTTACAAACACCAGAAGGCAAGTTCAAATTGAACTCTCCCACTATTAAACAAAGATAAATCACTGTTCAGTCGGCAAAAACATAAATACAAGCTTAAGTCGGCAAAGAAAAGTTGGTAAAAGTTGATATTTCACGCGGGTCGCGTCAAAAGAACGTTTCGGAAAATGCAAGCACAGACCGCCGCCCTGGCGGCAGGCGGTGGCAGCATAGACCGCCTCCTCGATCGTGGCGGCGGTCACGAGACCGCCTCCCTGCAGGGCGGCGGTTTCGTCACTGAAGGCCAAGAAGCCAAAGAAAGAGGAAAGAAAGGGAAAAACAAAGGGCGCGGGGGCAAAGCGAGGCATGCGGGATGTTAACGCATATCTGTAAAGCTTTTCTGGATCCCGAACACCTCGCGAAGAGACCTGTATCATCATTGGGGCTGTTGTAACCAATTTCTGACTGTACAGTACATACAATTTTGGGTACGTACATATTGCCCCCTCGGAGAAGCGTTTTAGCCATGAAGGGGCATAAAACGTTGGGTCCGAGTATGGCGGTCCCAAAATGGGGAGTTAGAGGCTATACCTGACATGCCTGTGTGTCGAAATGCCGCCAACTTTCACATGCTCTTCATAATGTATGCAATGGATGACAAGTGATAACAAATGTTAAACAAAATGTTTTACTTTATTTTTATTTTTATTTTTTTGCAATGCTGATATGTGATGACAAACACGTTGTAATATTGAACTTTTGGCCCCTTTGGGCAATGTCTGTGATTTCTTCTTATGTTGGCAAAATGTGATGAATGTGTAGCGATAAAGAGATGAACTTGCCCCAATCCCAAATCCACGCAACTAGTAAGATGCGAGGGCTCAACACCAAGAATTGGGAAGGGCACAAGTTGTATGAGTTTGATTCGAGTGGAATGATGAGAGACAGACAAAACAAGGACAAGAACCAAATTTTGACCTACACACCCACCCTACTCAGAACTACTACCAAGCTTAGAAGGCCACTTACTTTTCAGTTTATCTAGACTTAGATTCATAAATGGCAACCTGGTTGACAAAATCTGGTTTTGAGGATTTGATCTCTTTGGATTTTAGATGTTTGGATATTTCCCTTCTTTTAACAGAATTTGACTTGTGTTTTTAGCATACCAAGATTTGTTAGTTTGTGTGACTGGACCCCCCACACCTTGCCTCATGCCACTAGTAAGAAGCATGGGTTTGTCACCAAAGGCAAGATATAGGCGAGTAAGGGCACTTCTTTCCTTTCCCAACCTCACATCACCAGTAAGAGATGTGGGCTTATCACCGAAGGTTGATGGGGCAAAGAAGTGTGTAAAATAAAATATTTTGTTTGCTTGGTGCTTTTGACTGCATTTGATTTTGACATTTTTGATCTATGACTTTGGGATATCCTTTTGTTCCAAGAGATTTTAAGAGGGATAGATGTGACACCAAGAAGCTTCTAGAACAGACCGTAGGCAAGGACAACTTCACCTAGTAGAAAGAAAGAGCGAAGCAAAGTATGCAGGTCTTGGTATGGTTTCCATCAATGTTTGTCTGTCAAACTTGATGAGAAGATTTGAAAATACTTGATGATGCTTGAAGAGATGTGATTTGAATATTTTTGCCAATATCTTCAGAAATTTGTAACAGATTACTTAAGAGCAAGTTCCTGGACTACAATATTTATGAAACGAGTGAACAAAATGAACCAACTAAATTACTAATGTAATGTAACTGCAACCATGTACATATGAAAATGCAGGTGGAACTATATTTCATGATATCTAAGGTGAAGAAAGTTGACGAATATCGAATTCTTCACCCCTAGAAGTACACAGCGGAGAACCATTATCCTCAAATTTTTCATTTTCTTGATGAGGGCTTACCGTTCTGGGTTTGAACTTACAACCCTTGCCCAGAGGTGTATATGTCCCATTATTAAAAACATTTTTCTGAAAGAGGCATTCGCGTACCTCTTTGTCATGTTTTTGAGAGATGACATGTGGGTGAGCATGACTATGCTGTTCGACCTTCTCTCTCATAGTGAGCATCGTGTTGATGATGAGGTCTTGCCCCATGGATAGGGGAAACTTAGCTTTAGACACACATGGGTCGAAGCTAGACTTTAGAATAGGGTAGTGCCTAGAGATAGTTTTGATAGGCATCATTTCAATTTTAAATTGCCCTTCTTCGTTTGTTAATTCTATCATGTTTATATCTAGATTTAGGTCATCGGAAGGAAGAGATGCTATACCGAGAAGACTACCCATTCCTTGAGGTTCGAATGGGGGAAAGATCGGTTCGTCATTCTCCAAGAGTTTCATAATTCCTTCTGTGGCTTTCGTGGAGACTGTTTCCACAGAAATTGACTTATCTTTATTTGTCTTTGCCACCTCGTATATTAAATCATAGGATCCTACCGGTTTAGCATTTGTAGGAACTTCATCTCGTGTGGAGAAAATATCGGGTAGGGGTTGTGAAACACACTCCTTTGTCTGAGTTGTTGTATTAATTTCATGCTCAACCTCTAGCTCAACTAATCCCAAGATTTTTGTATTACCATTTGAACTTAGGTTAGGAGCAATCTGAGAGTTGTCAGGAGTTGAGGCATCTTGATTGTTATTTCTTATTATGATACCTTTGTTTTTCCCATTTGGATCTAACCTGTTATTGTTAGAATGATTTGGGAGAGGATTATTGAAGATCTTGAGAGGTGCATTTTGAGGGAAAACTGTCCCTGCGGAAGTATTTGGTGCTAGTGACACAGGATCTGCCAAGAACATATCTATGAAAAGTTGTTTTTGTTCTTCTGGCAAGCGTTGCATGAATTTATTGTAATCATGGCAAGTCTTAGTATCATGACCCCTAATTTTGTGGAAACCACAATATAGATTGGGATTATAGTTCCGTGGTCTTCGGTTTGAATCCTGTTGTGGCCCAAAGTTCTGATTGGGCTGCTGGTTGTTATAGTTGAAATTTCGAGGTTGTGGCCTTTGGCTTTGGTTTTGATATCCATCTGGGCCCCGAGCAAGCCCTTGTGGCTGGATTTGTTGTTGTGGAGGATGATTAGAATCCACCATATTGATCGCTGGAGTGAAGTTATTATTGCGTTGATTGTTAGCAGGTGCCGGGGTGTTCACAACATTTAGTCCTTTGACTTGATTAGTGAATCCATCTGTTGTAACCCCATGGTTTTCATTAAGGATATTGGGTCCTTGATCGACATTCATGGTAGTTGTAGTGTTTTGAGTGGAGGTGATTAACCTCCCATTTGCTCCATACGTCTTACGGCCACTATCTATTGCTGCTTGATCAATTCGCAGAGCGCTCTCAAGTACTTCGTCATAAGTCCTTAGTGGGAATTTTTGGACTTCTTCCTTCACTTCTCTGCTAAGAGAATGAAGGAATAAATCGCATAGCTCCATCTGATCCATGTTTGGAGCGCTTGCCGAGGAATAAAGGACTGTACGCCACCTTTGGATGAAATGGGCGACAGACTCGTTATGTTCTTGCTTGATGTGCAAGAACTCCCTGATTCCTGTCTTTAATAGTTTGTTCATGTCGAAGGCTTTGATGAATTCAGACACGAGTTGTTTGAACGAATGTATGGAAGCCTCAGGTATTCTGTAATACCAATCGAGGGCAATGCCTTCCAAATGCTTTTGGGAATATTTTAGCAACAACCCCATCCCATGGGAGTAATTCACGAATGGCGGTAGCATAAGCTTTGATATGCGCATTCGGATCTCCTTCTCCTTTGTATTTGGGCAAATCGAAGAGGCCTTGAAGCATAACGCTTCGTATGGCGAAATCTAAGGGCTCCTTTAAATATTCTCGAATAAGTCCCTATCGCATATGTCTCAACCATTGATGGTGCCTGTGGTGGCGGAAGGGGTTGTTGATATGGCGTAACGTCACGCGCGGGCAGGGGGCATAAGGCAATCCCCGCATTTGAGTAAACACGCCGGGGATGAGTACAAATCCCCTTGTGGTGATTTGGAGTACATGTTTAATTACGAAGGGGTACTATCTAGAATGGATTGCTCAGACTTGGACCAAGAGGAACAAGTGTTAGCGATTGTGGGTCTAGTTGGCACTTGTTGTGAATATTGAGGAGTCATACCCGGTGCCTACTCCCGTGAGGAGATCCACTTGGCTAGGATGGTGCGGAGGATTGAATTCCCTGCTTGTATGATTTTTGAATTTTGACTTGCTTGGGCAAGTTCTAATCCTCTAACCTTTTCCATTAGATTTGAAATGACTTCGCTTGGTGAAGCCATGATATCGTGCCTTGGTGGCGTTTGTTGTATGTCCCGGTGTCAGTATAGGCATGTGATAGCCTCGTCATGTCATGAACTGATTGCTATCTTGCCAAGTTTCTCCAAGAATATTTCCGTGATGTAGGGTATTTTCTTGAAAATGGGTCTCGTGTTGTACTTGTAAACCTCCTATAGGTGGGTACATACCCGGGAGCATTGTTCACTCCTAGGATAAGGTATTGATTGTCCATCATCCAAGACCAAGTATGGATCCGATTGTCTACTAATATGTGGTCCGAGTAATACCCGAGGAGATGAAGCAGATTCTCCAAATCTAATGTCATATTGTTTGAGCCTGAAGGCTCTGTTTGTGTTTGAGCAATTTGCTCCAACCCCTCTGTTTGAAAGGACGAGTTATATCTAGTCCTTGGTGTTTGTGTTGACAATTGGTTAGTTGAATAGTTGTCGCCCCACATTGAGAGTGAGGGTGATGATTGCCTATTCTGTTGGGCGTAGTATGCCTCAAGACCCAAGAGGGGTCTGCCGTATGCATCGAATCCCGACATATTCGGGGGGTATATGAATACCCGCAGAATAATGGGAAGGAGCGAAGGTGATTTGGAGAAGATAAAACTTCTCAAAGAGAAGGTGAAAGAATTGCTTGATTCACGTCGGGTTCACCAATTTTGTACGATGGGAAAGTGACATGCGAGGATGATAATCGACAAGTGACCTTCCCCGTACCCGACCTCCCGAGGTCGTGCCGAGACAGCCGGTGGTTTGAAATGCGGGTGACTTAGATGAAGTCACAGCCGAGATTATGGTCAGTTTTCTATGATAGAAAAGCTACAAGCGAGGATGAGAATCGGCAAGCAACTTTCTTATGGCTAACCATGGAGGATCAGTGACTAAGATCTGGTAGTTTGATCTCCTGGTAGCTAAACTAAAAAAAGGGGAGATTTAGAGGCTATGAGCGGGTAGCATAAATTCCCTAGCGATTTACCCTCCTAACTAGAATTTAAGCGTTTAATCTAGTTATGAAGTCTCCAAATTAACTTAAACTGAAAATAACAATTTATACTACTATTGAAAGGGAAACTAATCTAAACAAAATATACGATTGAAACATTATAATTACAAGCAACAATTAAACTACTTTTATACTAAAACTAAACAAGTGAAATAACCCGGTGTGGTTATTCACCTGTGCAGATGTGTGAATCTAAATAAAAGACAGCTAATTAACTTAATTGAAAACCTTCAATCCTACCTCAGAAGTGAGGAACAAATCATAGTTTCTCAGAAACTATCATTCCCCACAGCTTCCCTGGCAATATTGAAAGCGAGCTTAACTGAAATAAAATGATTCACTACTCTATTTGATAATAACTTTGACAATTTAAACCTGGCATTTACTGAGCAGAGGCAAATCCAGTTGTGTTGTAGCTTGTCCCCTCAGAGTGATCTCTTCGTTCTTGCATGTTCACGTGAATCCAGAAAGAGTAGGAGCATAGCAACATCGGCAAGGGAAGGCACTGGGACGACAATTACTTTAAAGTGAAAATGGCACAAAGCACAAGTAGGAGAGGGATGGCGCAAGTGAACTGGCTTGGCCTATGCGATTCCTAGCAGGGTTGTTGCAGCAATGATAAAACAAAATGATAAACAGCAGGTACTCAAACAATGAATAATAGCAGCTTCAGAGAAATACAACGAAGTACAAGTAGGAGAGGGATGGCACAAGAGAACAGAGCTTGGCCTATACGATTCCTAGCAGGATCGTTGTCGGTGTACAGTGAGGCATAACTAAATACTCAGAATTCTAAACCATGCTAAAATAAAATGATTCATAAAATAAATCTAGGACTGAGTATGAAGACTGAAGCTCAAGAATGAAGACTCCAGACCAAAGAACCAAGACCAAAACAAACCAGACCATGGGTGAAACAACAGCACTGCCTGCACAAGATGGGTATGTGGCTTACCAACAGCTGAACAATACTATCTAAACATGTAATGAACTATACTATCAATCCTAAGCAAGCTAACAGACCAAACCACTGAAAAATGAGAAGACTCTCACAAGGAAATGGTGGTCGAAGCTCCAGCTCAAATTCTTTACCCAAAACTCAGACCATTTGTATGTAAACAAGATGCATATTTATAGCATTTACAAACACCAGAAGGCAAGTTCAAATTGAACTCTCCTACTATTAAACAAAGATAAATCACTGTTCAGTCGGCAAAAACATAAATACAAGCTTAAGTCGGCAAAGAAAAGTTGGTAAAAAGTTGACATTTCACGCGGGTCGCGTCAAAAGAACGTTCTGGAAAATGCGCACAGGACCGCCGCCGCGCAGGGGGGCGCTTACAGGACCGCCTCCCTGATCAGGGAGGCGGTCACGAGACCGCCGCCCTGCAGGGCGGCGGTTTCGCCACTGAAGGCCAAGAAGCCAAAGAAAGAGGAAAGAAAGGGAAAAACAAAGGGCGCGGGGGCAAAGCGAGGCATGCGGGATGTTAACGCATATCTGTAAAGCTTTTCTCGATCTAGATCCCAGGCACCTTACGAGAGACGGGATGTACATGCACTTGATCCTGAACAGACATACAATTTTGGTACGTATGCTTTCCTATTATTTGAGGGATAAGAACCCAACAACATTGAGGTAGGCCTTCACCATGGCTTTGTAGATTGAAAATAACATCAAGGCAATTGGTAAACCTCCTAAGAGAGAAGGCATCAAGCTGATCAATCCAGAGAAGCCTCAGTCAAGTAAAGTTGTGGATCTGGAGGAGGTTGTAAAAACTTTGGCCGGAGCTGTTAAGGAAATATCCTATAAACTAGCCAGAGCAGAGAAGGGGATTGGAAAAGGTTCCCAAGGTTAGCATAAGCCAAAAGGTCAAGAAATATTTTCAAATCATCCTAAAGGTGATCACAGATCAGATGGGGTAAAGGGCCCATGGGATTAGGAAATAGACAGCCCCAACCCCGGGAAAATAAATTGGTGCCTGATCCTTTAGCTTCCGAGTTATTATTGTTGAAGAAGCTAATGAAATTGAGTGGTGTGATAGTTGTTTCTTGCCACATTCTCCATGTGTTGTTGAAAAGGGAGTTGAGGAAGAAGTTGATGATGATGATATAGATGATGATGCATGCATGATGGATTGCTCTACAAGATCATAGTAGGGAGCAACTTTGATTGAATTAATCAGTTCCAGAAATGCTACAGATTTCTGGGATTGCATCCACCGGGTATTACCCCTTCCTCCATCTCATACTTTTGAAATAGATATGGTACAATCTTTTGAATTTCCTAATAATTATTTTGAATACTTAAGGGCATTAATGATTAAAAATTATGATGGAGGAATCCCTTCTAAGGAGGATAGGCAATTGTTAATGAATGTTGTGGTTGCCTAAGAAAAAGAATATAACACTAGGAGTAAATTTGTCAAAGGGCGGGACCTCGTGCCAATCCAAAACTCCAATTCTCACCAATATCCCAAAAGAAACTCTTAAGAAAGATACATTTGGCAAAGGCCTTGTTTCCCCAAATAAAACTGATATACCTACCCATGCTCGACTAGTGTGAAAATCCTTTATTGTCAAATGATTTTTTCTGTCTTCCTCCAAATTTTTCCTTGCCCAAATATGTTCCTTATGACATTTCCCAAGTCTTGAGTCAGATCAAGATTTTTGTTCTAATTGTTGAGCTTCTTAGGATTCCTGAGCATAAGAAAAGGGCCTTTGAGTATTTGGGATTGAAAGAAGAAAAGATTACCCAAGGTAGAAATGTAAACAATGTTGAGACTCCTCCTACCATTACAGAGTTGGAAAACCCCAAGTATTGGAAGAACTAGGTGAGCCACCTAAAGTATATTTGGGAACATCCTTGGTTGAGTCCCAGCTGAATGTAGATCCATTTTTCACTACTTTGATTATTAGGGATAGGTTATTACACAACTATATGTTTGATTCTAGAGCATCATGTAATGTTATGCCTCTTGAGGTCATGAATGAATTAGATATCAAAGTGACAAGTAGCTTATGGGAAGTGCACTACCATGGATTCTAGAGAGGTTCCAATGGTTAGATGTGTCAAGGGTTTGATAGTGCAACTTGCAGCTTACCCAAGAAAGAACTTAAAACTAGATGTTGTTATTGTTGATTTCCCTACCAAATGGGGAATGTTGTTATCAAGAAAATGGGCTACTAGTGTGGGTGGGAGTGTGTAAATGGATATGTCTTTTTCCACTATACCTATTGAGGGCATCCTTGTAAAGTTGTATGGTGAAAAGAAGATGCTACATCTCATTGAGGATCCCAATAATGCTTCCTATGAAGTGTTATACACTGACATTGATGCAGATAACTTTTTTGGATTTGCTAATGGTAAAGAGCACAAAATTGATCAATGCAAGTCTCTTAATCAAGTAGGTTCTCCTTGGACTTTGTTGTTTGATGGGGCTTTCTCTAAATTTGGAAATGGTGTTGGTATTGTTTTGATATCTCTAGGCTAGGAAGAGTTTGTTTTCTCTTTTAAACTCAACTTTGAGTGCACTAAAAATATTGTTGAGTATGAAGCACTACTCTTGGGTCTAAGGATTACATGGAAATATGGTATTAGAGACATCATTGTTAAAGGAGATTCAGAGCTAATTGTCAAGCAGGTTAGAAAATTGTATGCAACAAAAATCAGAGAATGAAGTAGTATAAGCATGCAGTCTGGGATTTCATTGAGATGTTTGACTCCTTCAACATAATACATCATGATAGGAAGTACAATACTCTAGCAGAAAAATTGGTCGTATTGGGGTCCAGATTTGAAAATTATACTATATCCCCTATTATGAGTATAATATTGAGGTATTGACTAGGCCATTTGTTCCTGACAATGTTAAACACTGGAAAGTGTTTGAAGACAACACCCAGGTGCAAAGGTTTTTGTAGAACCAAGGAGAATTTTCTGATCAACGTATAGATTGGGAGCCAATGGTTTGTGTGGCTAATGGAAAGGAGACTTTATTTGGCAAATACATCATTCAGTTGAAGACTAATACTATTCCCGAGAGGTTTGCAGACACTTGAATCAAACTTTGATAATGTTGATTACATTGTCATTAATAGACACATGTCACCTCGAGCGATGTTGAAGAGCACGACACAGGCACGAAGGATAAACCATGTAAGATCTGGCTAGGTAGAAATTTGAGCAAGGAAGAAAAGCAATTGTATGTCCAATTGTTGAAGAAATACTAGGACTACTTAGCATGGTCTTATTATGAACTCGAAAGCATACAGAGGATATTTTCCAAAGACAAAATTCCCTTAGAATCTTCTACTAAGCTGATTAGGTAGAAGAGGCTAGTCAATCCACTCCTTTCCCTGAAGATGCAAGAAGAATTGAAAAAATTGAGCGATGGAGGAATCATACAGCCCACAAGGTAATCATCATGGGTTGCAAACTTGGTACTGGTTCAGAAAGAAGAACGAAGATATAAGGTTGTGTGTGGACTTTATAAACTTGAATAGAGCATCAATGAAGGATAACTACCCTCTGCTAAATATGGACAATATGTTACAATTGGTTACTAGTTTAGAATTGTTATCCACCTTGGATGGTTTTTCTGGATATAACCAGGTAGTTGTGAAGGAATCAAAGTGAATCAAGACTACCTTTACCACTCCTTGGGGAACATATGTATATGTCAGAATGCCTTTTGGTCTAATGAATGTTGGAGCCACTTTCCAAAGAGCAATGGATGTAGCTTTCTCTAGCTATATTAATGATTTCATTATTGTATATCAAGATGATGTGACTGTTTTCTCTAGAAAAGGAGTGACCACCTACAACACTTAGAAAAATGCTGTTAAGATGCAGGGAGTATGGTATTTCACTAAATCCCAAGAAGTGCCATTTTGGAGTTCAAAAAGCAAAGCTTCTTGGACACATTGTGTCAAAGGAAGGGGTCATGATTGATCCGAAAGGGTAGAATCCATCAAAGAAAGTCCCTATTCCAAGAACCAAGAAGGGAATTCAATCCTTTTTTGGGTAGATTAATTTTATTAGGAGATTTATCTCCAACTTTTCTGAACTAACTATCCCAATCACTAGCATGTTGAAGAAATATCAAAGTATCAAATGGGAAGAAGTAGCTATTCAAGCTTTTGTTTGGGATCAAAGAAGCATTAAAGAATGCCCCTATTTTAGCAGCTCCAAATTATAAGAAGGCTTTCCAAATATTTTCTTTTGCTTCAGAAAGTACTATTACATCTGTGTTGTTGCAGAAGGATGATGAGGAGCTGATAGACTAATTTCCTTTTCAGTAAGGCATTACAAGGAGTTGAGCTAAAGTATACTATCATGGAGAAGCAGGCATTTGCTTTGGTAAAAGAAACAAAGGTCTTTAAGCCATATATTCTGAGTTCCAAATTCATTGCTTATGTTCCCCACACCATGGTGAAAGATATCCTATCATAAATGGAGGTTTCAAGTAAGAGATATCGATGGGTAAACAAATCATAAGAGTATGATATAGACATCCAAAAAAAAAAAAAATCGGTCAAAGGTTTGGGCCAGGAAAAACTTATGGTAGAGAGAAATCTACAAACAATTGAGGTAAATGAAGTTGAAGAAGAAAGGTTGAAGGTCCTTAAAAAACTGATAAATTCTAAATGGTACAAGGACATCATTTTTATCTCAAACATCTATAGTGCCCTGAACATTTGAGCAAGAATCATAAAAGAGCGCTTAAGCTAGCTTCCCATAAATATGTTATTACTGATTTTGGGTTATCTTGGAAGAACCCTAAGGGAGTTCTCTTAATATGCATTACTGAAGATGAAGCCCCTAAGATAATTTCGATCTCCATGGAGGAGTTTGTGGGGGCATTTTTTTGCAAGATTCACAGCTCATAAGATCTTAAGGGATGGTTATTGGTGGCCAACTCTTTTCAAGGATACAACTCTATTGGTAAGAAAATGTGAAAGTTTCCAATGCCTTTCTAGAAGACTAAAAGCTTCAGGCTCCCTTCCTTTACTGATTATATCAATTGAAGACTCATTTAGGTAATGGGGAATGAAATTCATTTATGAGATTTCAAATCCTTCAAGTGCTGGCCATAAGTGGATTTTAGTAGCCACTGATTTCTTCACCAAGTGGGTGGAGGAAATCCCCACCAAGAAAGCAACTCACCAAATTATCATGGATTTCATTCTGAATCATGTCATTTACAGGTTTGGAGTTCATGCTAAGATAGTTGTTGATAATGCCATGAGCTTCCACACTATACCTTTAGTGGCCATGTGCCATGAATATGGGATCAATTTGACATATGCTTCCAATTATAATCCCCAAGGAAATGGACAAGCAGAGTCCAGCAATAAAAATATGTTGAAGATAATTAGAAGAACTTTGGAGTTGAAAAAAAGGAAGTGGGGTGAGCAGTTGAAGTTTGTTGTTTGGGTTGATCAAATCACTGTTAAATGAGCTACTAGAAAAATCCCATTTGAGTTAGTGTATGGAACTCAAGCTCTACTTACCCCTGCATATGCAATTGTCTTCATTTCAATTTCTTCAACAACTGGAAGATCAAGAGGTTAGTCCCTATGATGCTCGCATCAATCAGATTGTTGAGTTAGATGAAGAAAGAAGGGCATCCCATCAAAGGCATGTAAAATTTAGAGAGAAATTGAAGAAGTTGTTTAATAAGAAGGTGACTCCAAGAGCTTTCAATGTGGGAGATCTTGTGCTATTGTGGGATAGCAGGCATGAGGATAAGGGAAAACATGGAAAGTTTGATGCATTGTGGATGGGCCCTTATTCAATTGACATTCAAATTGGTGAACATACCTTCTTCTTAAAAGACCTAGATGGGGAATTACTTGAATTTCCTGTTAATGATAGGCATTTGAAACATTTCCTTGATTGATTTCTCATAATCGAGGTATGCACCATTGTACAGTGTATAGTCTTTTGGTTTCTTTCTACTTTTGTGTTTTTGTTTTGGTTCATCCTGGTCCTTGGTGGCCATTTTTGTTGGTTTCTCAGTTTGTTCCTAGAGGGTTGGCTCATGACTCCATTGCCCAATGGTTTATTTTTGGCACTTGGTCTGCTATTTGTTCTTATGGAACTCACTAGGAGTTCCCATCCTCGAGTCAGAGCCAATGTTGGTGCTCAATTTGATCTCGCCTCATTTTTCCTTGAAATTCTTCAATCTGTGGGCTCTGTTGTATTTTCTATCTCCTTGTATTGAGGCATGAAAAGTCTTTCCTTCATTTGGTTACCATGATCATTATTTTCCTTTGGTCGAGGATCACATTAAGTCCATAATTTTTTTTTCATTCCTCTGTCCATGTGAAATAATTTGTAACTTGGGCGTAAATTTAGGTTTTTCCCCTTCCTTCTATTTTTCCACAGTCATGTTTTGTTTTCCCTATCAATTTTTTCCCAACATCTGTGGAAACGTGGTCCTTTCTGATTGGGTTTGGCCCAGGGGTCTTTTTGGTGAAATTTTCCACTTTGGTCACATTTGTAAAAAATACCAAATCAGCCCCATGGCCTTGATAGTCTTTGATTGGCTACTCGGGATGGTGGGTTGCACGAGGTGCCTTGAAGTTTTTTTCCCTTTTGTAAAAGGAGAAAAGTTATAAATTGATCCGTAACCCCACAGGGAAAAAGTATGGCTTTGACCCCAAAGTTGGACACGTGGTCGTTTTTCAAGACAAAGATGGAGAGGTGGGTTGCGGGGAGTTTTGAAGAATTTTTCCTTTTTGTGAAAAGGAGAAAAGTATAAAAATGAAGCATGACTCTGCTTAGGGCCCACATCAAAAGATAAAGCGGGAAGTGGGTTACCGGAGGAAAATTGGAAATTTTTCCTTTTTGTTAAAAAGGATAAAATTGCATAAATGAGTCATGACTCCATCAAATGCCTAGATTAAGCCACATGTTGAGCTTGTATTTCAAAGGTGGAGGGGCAGGGAAAAATGTGAAAATTGTGTATTTTCTCCAAAAGTCATAAAATGCAAAAGGAAACCCCAGGCCCGCTTCGAATCATATTTTTCCACGTGGATGACTCTAATATAAAATTGAGAAAAGGTCAATCAATGGGTGTTGTGCATTGCATCTGATTTTTCCGCCATTTTTGCTCCAAGAATTCTGGAGATGCAAATACGCATTGTTTTTCATCATTTTTTTATGAAATTCCTTGTCTTTTTATCTACAAAGTGTAATTGAATAGATTTAGAGATTAATTTTTTATTCCAAGGAATGTAAAGGCTGATATTTTGAAGTTGGAATTACTCGGGCACTTGCAAAAACATGAATTACTAGAGAAGCTAGATGCAGAGAAAAGTTGCAGAGGAAAGAATGGGAAAATGATGAAATGATGGAGGTTACAGTGCAAAGGATGAAAAACATGTTGCCAAAGGAGATGATTGGGTGCCCTAGTTAAAACAATGATGGAGATATTTATAATGATTCACCTTTTTGAACAACGAGAACTTTTTGTTGCAAAACTGTTAAATGTCATTATCTAGAAATCACAATAAAACATGTAACAAACAAAGGTTCCTCAAATATTATTTTCTTTAGGGTAAAGCTTGGATGTAAATTGAGTGTTATAAAAACATTCTTTAGTCATGCAAATGGTCGGGGTTGAATTCTTATGAGAAAATTTGAGAAATCCCATCTTCCTGAGAGACTATCTGAGAAACATGTTAATCTCTTATGTTTTAGATTCGATCATGTCAAGTTGGTTGCAAGTGTAAAACCATTGAAAATCTCTAAGACTTTCAAAAAACCTTCCCTGTTAATGAATCTAATCAACTTTGAATTAATCTGTGTTAATCTTGGGAAAATTTGTGTCTTCTTTATTTCAGAATGTCTGCAAATAGTATTTCTTGTTCCTATGGAAATCTTGTGTTAAAATCCCTCTAAATCACATAGGATCTCATCCATGTGATAGTTTAGTGGAATTTTCAATTTCATTACGAGAAGAGCCTTCATCCTGTAATGAGATAAACAATTTAAAATCACTTTACTTGTCATTTTGTTTATAAATATTGTTTGTAACCCTTTGAGTGTATCTTAGGCGTGAGGAACTAGGGTCTTTAATGTTTAATTGAGTCTTTATCTCGAGACTTCATGTTAATTTCTTAGAGATTGTGTGAAACCATTCAAATATGGGCCTCCATTAATGCATAGCTTTTGGTTGAAGGAATATTTTATCTATTCTGAAGCATTCTGTCATTTATTTTTACAATTGTTGTGAAGGTTCTCAAATATCTAGCAAAATCAAGTTTATCCTTCTTAATCTCCCACCAAAAATTATTCAAAAACAACAAATCCTACCTGAACTACCCCTATTTTCCCTGCATGTCCACAAATGAATAAATTCTACGGCCAAAATATGCAAAAGCAATTAGGATTCCATAATGTCTTTAGTAACCTTAACCTTGTTTAGAAAATATCATCATTCATTAGAAGTGACAACTCGTGAGAGTTAAATTGTGGTGCATTGATCATATTTTCTCGGGGTTTACTTTTAAATTGGTGAAAAGAAGGATATATTTATTCTCCTTCACCAACAGAGGTTACAAAACGGGTCCTCTCACCTTGGTTAAAAGGCATAACCTAAAGTAGTGAGGATAGATAAAATCCTTTTATATGGTGCAATCCATTTCTCCAAAGTGCCCGTGAAAAAGACCCAGTTTGAATCCCTTCCCCAGATACAAAACAACTTATGATTCATCTATCTCTAAGTATCTTGTTGAATATGTGATGTTGCTCAGCTTCCAATGGAGAATCAATTTGGATACCAACACCCTACATTTTTGCATTGAGAGAGGAAAACCATAACTAAAATTTGTGCCATGAATAACAAAGGTCTTATATTTCTTTAATCGGATAATATCCTCAAAATTAACAATAGAGCAGAGTTTAAATATAAGAAACGTGTAGAAGAGCTAGAGATATGAGGTGATTTGATTCTAAATGTGAGAATTTTCATAGCAAGGGAACATTGTTAAACTTGGCATTACATAGACATAATTTACCAAATTTTAAGTGTGTAATTGAAAATTTGATGCTTAAAGGAAAAACATACATGAGTTTGCACACACTTTTTATCTTCATTCAAAAATGGTTATATAATGTGTTAGTGTTGTCTTGCTCCATGATGAAACCTGCAACATAGAGTGTAGTCAATGTATATGATAGAAACTAAACTTTAACTCAAAATATATAATGCATGTAACTTTGAACTTTGGAAAAATTTAAGCGAAGAGAAAAAAACATGGAAATAATACAACTATTTATTTTACAAAGAGATTATATCATGTTCATTTTGTGTCTTAGAGATTTGGAGTTGTTGAAATTCAAAGGATTTTCAAAGGATATGCTTGAGTTTTGAGTATTGAGATTGAAGAAGAGGAGCTCAAATTTCTCCATTTTAGAACTTTGTAGAGAGGAAAGTATAGACTATAAATAACTTTGTTTCTTTGATGTCTTCCCCATTGGGTAATCCACTAAGGTAAGTGGAAAGATCAATCTATGAAGAACCTATCCACTTTAATTATTTCCACTAAACCCACAGACCATACCACTATAGATGGATCCAGATATCACCAAGCCCAATTTGTACTAATTTGAAAAATCAGAACCTAAATGGCATGGAGATTTCCATGCCCCCATAAGGTGTTATTGTAACTAAAATTGATCATCTATAATTTTGAAAAATTAAAGGGGAGAAGGAGGACCATGGCACCAAACCATGTTTTTGCACTTGAATCTAAATAGTGTCATGAAGAACGAATTAGGTATTAATGCCCCATGTAACTTGATTTAAACTATGTCATATGTATCTATAACTGTGTAAAAATCTTGTAAATAGTGTATAAAATCTATAGAAATTAAAAAATCTGGTGAATTTTCCCTTTTTCTAGGAACATAGGAAAATGGTGAAGACTATACCACAATCTTGACTATGTTGTATGGTTTTTACGTTATATGAATTCTACCACATTTCAATATTTGTGACCATTTTTTAGGATCTAAACCCTATAAAAATATGAACCTTGTATTCAGAAATTTTTGTGTAATTGTATAAATAACCCAATGAATGCCCCCTTTTAAGTCACATGTGCACAAAACTCAAAAATATATATGTGTACCCATGTACAATATGTCTAATAATTTGCATATGATCACATAGAAGGATAAATGTAAATGGGTTACACATGGTAGAAATCATGGTGAAAAGAAAAAAAATGCAACATGCAACAAGAAAGAATAAATTTATAAAGAAAATAAAACTAACATGAAAAAGTATCAATAATTTCATAATCTATATTAGGAAAATTATAGAAACATCATATCCATAGCAATTCATGTTAGAAGCAACAATAGAAATAGTAGTGTAAAGACAAGTAAGAAATATATTATAGAAAGAATTCATATGTAGGCATAGAGCCACAAATATGGGATACCCATAATATTACAAGACAATCAAAGTAGGAGGCACAATGTGCTACATTAAAAAAATGCATACACACAATATAGGCATAGATACATAAAAATGGGACACCCACGGTGTCACAACACAAGCAAGGGACTTAGGTCATATTAAGAAAAAAGATGCATTATATTGTAATCGGGTAGGACAATCAAGTAAGATAACTTAGTAAAAAACATGGTGTCAACCGATATAAATATGTAGTGATAATAGTATCTTAAAAAATTATATAACACAGTAATAGTGATAAGATAACTAACAAGATAGGCTAGTATTACACAAGACATGTGTGTTAGTCTTGTTAACCCAATAGGTAGTAATAAACACTATGTATATAATCAATCATGATGGGGAAGGTGTAAAGTAGTGTATAATGACACAAAGGTGCATGTATAACATGGAGGGATGCCTTGGAAAGACTATTATAAGGAACCAAGTTTGCTCTTATCACCATGTAAAAATATGTGAGTGTCTTGCATCAAGCTCAAGATATTGCATGAACACATGTGTGTGTGAAGAAGAGATATATTATCTATTGAATCAATGTGACAAACAACATGTATAAATTAAAAATCTAGCCAATCAAATTATGAAATGTCCTAATTTTGCATTTTTTCATATTTGCATGTTTTTATAATATGTGATTATTTGAATGTTTTTGCAATGTTTTAAAAATAGCTATGTACAAGAAAAGGGGGTAGCACCATAACTACCCAATGAGATTCCCGTAAGTAATCCCATCATACTCATTTGGTGGAGGATACATAGCCCCTGCAAGTGTGATCATATTTTATGGATGTACATGGATAATTTCTTAGTGATTTGTGGCATATGTCATAGAATATCAAGGGTGGGAAAGCCCATGATGAATAGTGTGTGTAAATGTTGACTGATTCTTATGCCTAGGATAATATGTTTGATGATTATTGGTATGTAATGTAGATGAATGAATAAGATTTTTAGGTCGAGGATGTCCTACGAGTATGTGACCAAATATGAATAGTGTATGAACTAGAAGGCATGTATTTGTATGTATCTAAGGGGGTGTCCTATGAGGCATAGAATGAGGAATAACACTATGAATTTTATAGGCATGAGTGATAGGAGTATGAATTGTATCTCTGGTAATGATAAGTGACATCGTGGAATCCTCAAATGGAATACCCCTAATTGTAACCACTTGCCTATTGTGAATGAATTAAATGCATTGATGTAATATTGTAGGTATGGTTGGGAAGGTGCAAAGAGAAGAACAACATAAGATCATATTTCATGAATGAAAATAGGATTCCACTAATAAACATAGATCAAAATTAGTAGAACCAAGTGTCGAGGTAGAACACCGTACCCTTTTTGTTTGAGGATCAACTATGACATCCTTTTTAGAAACTCCGAGAGTAAAATAATGTGAAAGTGCACATATTATGGGGATTAGTATGATCAACTAATACATTATCTATGGGATGTCAATCAACAAAAGTAGGAATATATAGTTTATTAGAAATAAAACCATGTTCCATATTCATATCATCATAATTAACAATTGATTGTGGGGAAATGGTAGTAATAGCAATACCAATCATAACGTCAATTATGTGATCATAAGAGGGTGGAGGTGTTATACTGTTATAAGGATTGTGAAATTCTGAGGTAAATTTATCAATACTATGTTTGAGAAGTGGATCACTAACTATTTTTATTTTTATGGTCATTTACAGGTTTAGGTTGATATGGAGTCTCAAATTCAATAGTACCAACATGGAGGAGATTTTTTATAAAATGTAAAATCTTTAAACCATTGTAAGTAGATTAGCCAATGCATCAATAGTAGTCACAATGATAATTACCATAAACTTTATGACCATGAGGGGCACTTGCATCAACCTCAAGTGGTGGAGGGGAGACATAATATTACACTCAAATAATTATTTGAGCACTTGTTTGTTAATGTGTACTAGGAAATGTGTTATTTGTCTTTGAGAAGGTTGTAATAATAGATTTTTAAGTTGAGATAGAATGTTGACATTGGATTTGAGATTAAAAAAATATCCTTGGATTTAGTCCTAAAATTAGTCTTTCCTTGAAATTTGTGATTATATGTACTAGAATAACTATCCATGTGCTTAAATTTGTTCATTTTGAGTAGCTTAGATTCTCGTTCTTTCAAAATATGACAAAGATGATCAAAGGAATTTAAATTTTCAAAAACAACTCATTTTTGTAAATGGACAAGGAGAATATATGTAAAAATATCTTGTTGTTCAATATCATCTAGGATATTGTTCATCTTAGTAAGCATGGTCTTGTAACGAACACATAATCACCAATGGTTTCATTATAACCATGTCATATTTTGGTTATTTGATCATAAGGTAATTTATCTCAAATTTTGATCAAAATTGTGCAAGGAATTGATTTGCTGAAGGAGTTCACTTTTGAGAAAAATGAATAGGTAGATTGTAAAACCATTATAGGGAAAAAATCATTAATATTGTGAGGGAATATATTAGTAAGCAATGTATCATTTGAAAAATAATATAAGAAAAAAATTGTTCAAATATTTTATTTAAAATCACCCTTATCTTCATAAATAGGAAGCTTAGGAGCAACAAAAACAATATGTAGAGGATATGAGACCACTTCAAGTGAAAGTGGGTTATGAAGAAACTATGTATAATTCATAGTATGAGAAGAAGCGGATGAACCTTGTTGCGGTTATAAATTTGAGCTTGTAAAGTATGAACAAAGAATTTTATATCCTATGTGTTAGAAGAAGAAGTATGTGGCACAATGTGAGTGTAGATAGGAGATGTCAGTTGTAACACCCATATTACGCTTCATCAAACTAAGGGAAAAAATCAAACCATTTAATTAACTTGATGCCTTCAATTATTTTAACACACAACAATCAAAATCTAGCATAACATGCCTTCAATGATTATCATCGCACGATGAGATTAATCCAGCATATAGATTTTACAAAATCTCTTAAGTTATTTTCATGCTATAATTAGTTAACATTATCACTTAACCACTTGCTAAATAATCCAACATTATTAATATTCTAGGATCCATCTTTACAACCTATGATAACCATGTGCAACTCTAAGGTTTTACAAATCCTACTTGATCCTCCTTTAATTTTCTATACGAGCCAATATACATTGTATATAATTGGTTAGACCTTTTTATAGGTACAAAGAATCATGTGCATCTTCTTAGTGTCAACCAAGAAAGTATACAACTACTTCACTCCCGCTCAAAACATAATTAAAATAAGAAATGGTGATAGATGATGTAATCAGTCCTTTGCATTATTATGGCCATAATTTTTCGACATTGCGCTAGCAAGCCTAGTTTCATGACTGCACATAAGCCACTCAAAACATGTCTTTCTATTCACCACACAACCGTCTCAACATAGTATCAAGATTATTTTTTGTTGATTAAGTATTAAGTTTACAGTTAACCATTTTAGTTTATTCATTTCCATTAAGGTATACTTTCATCCTATGGATAGGTTAACTAAGTTTCATGATGACATCCAAATCATGATAGAGGTATGCAATGATCTCAATGAGTCATTGGATAAATTATGTACCTTATTTTTTATTTAATTCAAACTATATCGATCTAAGATCATAGATTAGGTTTGATCAAGTATAAGACTCTAAACCATTTCATAACAAATTAGACATTATTAATTATCATCGGTAGACACACGTACTTTTCATTTTGAATAATTCATATTTGCACTTTTGCACTATTTCATGAATTCATTGTGTACCTTCATACTTTGTTTCATATCATCGTAACTATTTTCATGTTCTAGAAAATAATTTTGAATCAATCCTTGGTTAGGAAAACATTCAATAGATATACCAAATCATCTATAGTAACTAATACTTTGCATCTTCATAAACTCGTTTGTAATTTCCTTAACTATTTCATTTTGAGTCAAAACGCAGTGATCCCAATATTATTCCACATGACCCTTCTACATTTGAGTTTCTATTTTCTATGTAGTAAATAGGCCAACATAGATTTATTCAATGAATACATAAGTAAGTGAAGAAAAGAGATCTTATGCTTCAAACATAGAGAGAATATTGTTAGGACATTCTAACCCTTCCTAGTAGAACACAACTATCATTGGGAAAATCAAATGATTTGAAATCATTAGTAAAATCAGTCTTACATTTTTAAGAGGAAGTTCCTTTCTATGCCACGTATGCTTGTTGTTTTCTACAAACCTCGAGGCATTATTTGCTTTTCAAACCATTAAATTGTTTCTTTATGTTGGGCTAGTCAATATTTATTAATACGTCATAAGTCCTTAAATGAACTTACTTATAACTCCAATTTCCATGATGAAGTTAAACAACGTCAATGTTGTATTGACAGACATAGGTCTGCAAGTTTAATAAAAATTCTTTTTGCATCATAAAAACCATATTTCTCATTCAATTTTGAGCTAATCATTTGATACAAAGAACTCAGTTGTACTAGTATCAAATTAATACAACAACATGAATTCCTACTTAACTTACCTGATATTTTGTTAGGAATAACTTGTTCCTTTTCTTGGTTGTTATCCACTGCAAGCATTGTTTTGTCCTTCTTGCTAGAAATTACAACAAGTTTTATTTTTTTATTAATCTGGTAGTTGAAATTTTCCTACCATCTCTTTTCCTTCACTTTTCCCTAAAATTGCAGGTGAGAAAGAGTTGAGGATCTTTTTATTTTTATACTTTTATGAGTTGGAATTTATTCCGATTTTATTCTATTCTTTTTGGATTTTCTAAACACTTGCTTCCACAGTAGATAGTCCACACCTATCTACTTCATCTACCCTTTTTGGGTTTAATTTCATATCATATTTCAATTCCAAAACCTTTCATCAAAGACCATTCAAAAATCAAGTGTTTCCATTGCTTATTGCTACCAATCAATTCAAGTTGTTTTACCTTAAATTGATCATTTCTACTCATTACCAACTACTCAAAGGTAGTTATACATTTTGAGTTTCCTAAAGGATTATTAGAATATTTATCTAACTTATTAACCACTAAACCTACAATATAATCTGGTCTATTTTTTTATCCATGACACATCCTTCACATATCTATTTTATTCAGTTAAAAAAGTAAAATGTTTAGTTTGCATAAGGGCCCATTAAGTCCAAGAGCTACAACCTTCAGCTCCGATACCAAAATGTAACACCCATACTATGCTTCATTAAACTAAGGGAAAAAAATAACCATTTAATTAACTTGATTCCTTCAATGATTTTAACACATAGTAATTAAAATCCATCATAATATGAATTCAATGATTATAAGCACGTAGCAGATTAATCCAAAGATACGATTTTACAAAATCCCTTAAGTCCTTTTCATGTTGTAATTATTTAACATTATTACTTAACCACTTGCTAAATAATCCAACATTATTAATATTCTAGAATCCATCTTGACAACCTATGTTAACTATGTGCAACTACTGAGGGTTTATAGATCCTACGCGATCCCCTTCAATGCTTTTTACGAGCTAATATACATTGTATATCATTGGTTATACCTTTTTTAGGTATAGAGAATCATGTGCATCTTCTTATTGTCATCCAAAAAAGCATACAACTACTTCACTCCTACTAAAAATATAATCCGAGGATTGAAACCTCACTCGATACCAAAATGTAACACCCATATTATGCTTCAACAAACTAACGAGAAAAAAATTAACCATTTAATTAACTTGATGCCTTGATGAATTTATCACACAATAGTTAAAAACCAACACATTATAATCTAGCATACTGATTTTATAAAATCCCTTAAGTTATTATAATGTTGTAATTAAAATTAGCATTCTCATCCACTGTTGAATTATTCCAACATTATTTAATATTCTAGAATCCATCTTGATAACCTATGATAACCATGTATAACTGTAAGGGTTTACATATCCTTCTCAATCTCCCCCTTCATTTCTTTATACGAGCTGATATACATTGTATATCATTGGTTAGACATTTTTTAGGTACATACAGAGAATCATGTGCATCTTCTTAGCGTTAGCTAGGAAAGTATACAACTACTTCACTCCCACTCACGACACTATTATAAGAAGAAATGGTGACAAACAATGCAATCATTCATTTTCACTACTACGGACATATTTTTCTAGCATTGTGCTAGTAAGCTTATTTTCGTGATCGCACATATGCCACTCAAAACATGTCTTTCTATTCACCACACAATAACCGTATCAACTTAGAATTAGTATTCTTTTCCATTGATTAAGTATTAAGTTTATAGTTAACCATTTTGGTTTATTCATTTCCATTAAATTATGCTTTCATCCTATGGATAGGTTAAATAAGTTTCATGATAACGACCCAAATCGTGATAGAAGTATCCAATGATCTCAATGATTCATTGGAAAATTATGTACCTTATTTCACCTTTAAGTCAATCTATATTGGTATAAGATCATTGATTAGGTTTAATAAAGTATAAGAATCTAAACCATTTCATAGCATTAATTATACATTATTAATGTTCATCAATAGACACTAGTACTTTTTAGTTTAACTAAGATATATTTGTATTTACGTAATATTTCATGAATTCACCGTGTACCTTCATACTTTATTCCATATCATCGTAATGATTTTCATGTTTTAGAAAAGCATAATCATATACGATCTTACGACAATACAACTTACCCTTTTAAAGTGTAAGTTTCTCGCAAAAAAGCTAGTAGTTTTATTCTCAATGATTCAAACATGTAATTTGACTTATTTCCTCATACTTATCTAATATCAATGCAGATATATCTACATGTTTATCTATCAATAATAAGTACATTACTTATAGTTATTTCCTTAACAAACACTTTCGTAAGTTTTTTCTTATATTTGAAACAGGTTTAATATCTTGTAGCCATTATGACTCACCAAACCCTATGATAGTACATTAAATGATCCATCTTGGAATCCCTATGGGAAAGGTTACAGATGTGTAATGACTTGTTTCATTGTGTACCGTCACCCTTCCCATAGCCATTCCAAGTTGGCTCGGACATGTTACTTTCGCATTACCTTTCGACTCATAATTCCTCTCACATATAATTCACAATTTTATATTCACGTAGCTGATTTATCACTATTTGAAATAATTTTGAACATTAAGAAAACATAGTCATGAAGGATAGTCACAAGAACCAAAAGTCCACCGATGCACAATTCAATCACATTCATCAAATTGAGTAACATCGCATAACAAGGTGCACTCCAACCTCTATTACGGTACATAAATCCAATAACATGTTGATATTATGAATCATTTCTGTAGCAAAGTAAAATAACCTCTTACAAAGAAGGCAAAATAAGTTATCAATGTTACATACTTTATAAACGTTGGATGACAAAAACATTGTTGCACCATTGCCCATACAACTACTGTAAGTGTGTATATTGTTTTAAAGATATACATACACACATGTAGTTGCATACACAACTATGTAACAATGCTTATCCGTTGGCTCTCATAAAGCACTCTTCATTTTTGACTTATCCTTACGACAAAAAGCAGGACCAAAATTTTAGGATGTGACATTGGTACAATATTGATCATAGGAATGGACATACCAATGTTGTGAATGGGGGATTTTATACACATAATGAAGTAGGTACCACTTATTAAGAATGGTTTATGTGTGTAAAGTATATGATGAAGGAGGATTGAAATCGAGTTGTGGAAGATATTATAGTATTTTGAGTTGATTTCGAGAGGTATAAAGAACAATGATAATACTATCAATATTTTCTTTCAAAAAGTAGGGAAAAGGTTGTACCTCATCATCTGAAATAACATGATTGGCAGCCATGTTATGAGACCCTTTGCCTTAGAGAATATTAGAAAAAGTGTGAATATTGAATGAGAAAAAATAACGGTAAGAACTTAAGTGTACTTGGATGATTAGAAATTGTATCATCGATAGAAGTATTAGATGGCTCCCGACATGCACATGAAGGAGAAGTGTAAATCTTGATGATAAGAAATTAAATTAAAGATAGGAAATAATCCTTGGACTAAAGATAGATATAATGATAATGAGCCACGAGATTAGGAGTCATAGCGTCATGAAATTTAGAGTGAAACCACAAGGTTTGATAACAAATATTTGATGCAAGAGTTTGGTTCACCAAATGTTTTCACTGAATTAAATTCTATAAGGTATTATGGGAATGAACAACACTAAAAAGTATGAAAGGTTTTATAATAGGTAGAATTATTCTAATTAATTAACCTCCAAGATTAGTAATTCATAATTAAAATAATCCATTCATATCTCGAAATGATTAATAAACAATAATTACTTTCTCAAATACACAAGAGGAGAGAGAAACATATTTGTAAAAGGTATAAAAAGGATGATCTAGATGTTTTAGATGGTGTAATGTGTTGATCAAGAAATTTAGATGCTTGGATGAAATTTCTACATCTGAAAACTCAATAGGGGTATGACCATACAACTATTGTATGGTCCACGCCTAATCTATACAAATCAAGACCTAAAACTATATAGTCTTGGACCCTTTAATAGTCTAAGTCTGTAACTTTATGTGTTCCTCACTTTTCTAAAAATTGTCTTCATTTTATGTCACTCTTGCTTGCATAACTTTGGTATGGCATATTATCATTGTAATAAAGTGAAAACTCTAGCGAACCCTTGGTGGTTACAATCCCAACAGTTGAGCCAATCCAAGTGTTGCACTACATTTCCTCATTGTGGTATCAAACCTCATATAGTTTACCTAGGTGTTTGTGCAACATTTAATAGATAACCAACCCCCTAGGGTTCCCTTGTGTCATTTCACACCAATATAGTGGGCTAACTACATAGTAAAAAATGTACTCAATGTTATAGTAGTGAGATTTGGTGTGTCACAGCTATGTGACCTAACCCTTTGTTGATTAAAACCTTTGTTTAATTCTTGGAGTGACTTTGATTTTTCCCAAACATGTCTTTATGACCTTTACATGATAGGAAATTGATGAAGATAGAATCTTTACTTGGTTGAGTGCTTTAGACTTGTATTAGGGAGTTCTCTAGATGATGGGAAATTTCTTAGGGTAGATTTAGGAAGCTTTTTAGTGTTTTTGGAATGATATTTACAATAAGATCTTGTAATAGTGTTAAGTGTGTTATAAATTGACATTAACATGATTTTATATCTTCCATCGGTGAAATATTTTAATAAGGTGTAGTGGCCCCCACCCCGTGTGGTTGACAAGAAAACACAATGCAAATTATTTTTGTAGTCAAAATTTTCAGTCACCCTCACAAAAACGGGAATGGAAATCAATGCCTCTAGATTTCCTAGTCTTACGCATATATTCAAACACATTCAAGAAGCATAATAATATAATACGAGTAATAAAAATTTCTCTATCCAAGTATATTTAATTGTGTTACTTAATTACAAATTATATAATTTTCTTCCATTTCAATGTAAGTGGATTAAAAATGTTTAAATCATTAAGTATTAAAGCATAAATGTGTTTCCATCTAATAGTTTATGGAATTAAATTAAATCATTTATTTGCAAAATAATTTTTCATAAGGAAAAATTAGTTGATTTTCACCAATGCTTTGGGACTATGTCCCTCCTGCTTGTGAAAGGAGGCTCCCTTTATTGAATGTAGATAAAACATATACCTTAGGTGGACATGATAGGTGGGGATCACACACGAACACTCCACTGAACCTATGGAAAATGCTCACACCTAGTGCAAGGGAATAATTTTCTTAAGAGGTGATGTAAAGGGAGTGAGAAATTAGAGAGAGTTTAATCTTGTAAATAGGCACTAGAAACATTTTATAAGATTTAACAAAAATATCCACGCACAATTAGAAGAAAAAAATTATTCTAATTAATGGAAAGAAAAAATGAATCATGAACACATAATTTCATTAATCCATTCATCAAAGGTTCTAACACCTTTCTTGGTTGTACAATATTGTCATATGCACAAAGTTGAAAAAGTAGAGAGATGGAGGAAACATAGAGAAAAGAAATAGAAGAATGTTATCTTTTGTTTACTTCTTAGTATTCTAATAGTTACTGACTCCAGAGAGTCACAATTGATAACCCTTTGGAATTAAGGAGTCATACAATATATAAATTTTCAAAAATACTCTTCACCTACCCCGCACATGAATTTTCACTTACCTTTACAATTTGTGACCTTTCATATCCCTAGGATAGAAAGTGATCTCCTTTTTGTTAATTGGAGAAAACTCATTACAATTTTTGACTATATTTCACATTTAAATAAATAAGACAAAAATATGAAAAGTGAACCCCCTTGATGAATAAATAGAACAAAGAGAAGAGAAGGGGGGGGAAAAGAGAGAAGGAAAGTAGATCGTTATGTTAAAGAAGATGTTCTATTTGTTGATGAAGATCCACTTGCCAAAGGAATTTAGGAGATTTCTCTTGATGAAATATCAATTCCTTTGATCTATTTAATAAAATGATTCACTATGGGTGCTACTTTCTATGCATGAGGAATGTTCATGAAGCTTAAATCCTTAAGCCAATTCTTGGAATTACTATTGATGCTTTTACATTTCTTGAACCATACTTAATGCTCCTTTGTAGTGTTGGAAATAGGACATATGATCTCTACAAGGGATTATAAGGTGTCTTCATTGAAGGATAAGGGGTCTCCTACCTCTTTTCTAACCAGTTCCTCAAATGGATTTAGAAGATCATTCACTGAGGTATTTTCATTCACCACAGGTGCTCCAAGCTTCTACACTTCCTTTCTTATGTTTTCTTGCATCTGCAAAGTGAGATCATCACAATAATCCAATTCATCAAGAGCATGATTCAACATCTCATATCAAGCAACCAATATTTGAGACCAAATTGGAGACATGTTCTCAGATATGGATTTGAACACATTTTTGCCTACTAATACAAAAGAATCAAGGTTTCCCATCTCATTCACCATTAGAAACATTTGATCCCAATGTTATTTTTCATTTTCAATCTCATCTTTGGTTATATTAACTTTTGAAATGGTGAAAAGCATGAATTGAAATAGTGAATGAATCTCTAGAAACAAGGTTTTACCTTTCTCAAGGATTTTTTCCACCCACTTTTCATTAGCTCTCCCTTGGATTATGTAGCCTGCGCACCTCTCTTGATTAACTCTGGATAAAAAAAAATTATTGGAGTGACCTCCTCAACTAGGAGAGATGAGATGACATTAGGCTCCATAAATTATTGAACATATAAATTGAAGTTTATCATAGGTTCTTCCAAATGTTCAATCTTCTCCTTGTATTCCTTATTTCCTTGAGTGGAAGATTCTTAGAACATATTGGAATATCCTTCATGTGTTGTTAATCATAAGGGAATGGTGGTCATCTCATATTCTGATGGAGTCATCTCCCAATGGGTTTTACGGTATTTATTACCTTTGGCCAAGAAACCTCTACTTTTTACCTCATCTTATTTTCAACATATTAGAAATAGCTTGAAATTCAGGCACCAATTCCTATTGCACTAGGCAAGTCTCACCTCTAATCAACTCTTTTATCCATGGGAAGACCTTCATTGTTAAAGGTTCGGCACCAAGCATGATTGCAGTTTGAGTCTCAGTGTGAGAGGGTACCTCTTACATTTAGGGATTTGACTCCGTAAAGGAAGAAGAGATGCTTGAGATTGATGTAGAATTGAGGTTTGGAAGGAAACACTTCTCCTTGTTCTAGCTCTTTTGCAAGGTCTGAGAAACTTTTTCTTTCTCGTACAACTTTCTATAGTGGGGAATTTGGTATCTATTGTTTTTCTTTTTGTGGGCTCTCCCAGAAGTGAGAAGAGCTCGCAGTCCTCTCAGGTGCCTTTAGAGATAGTTTCCTTATGATATTATGAAGACCACCTAATTCATGAATGCATCCCTCTTTTTCTTGAACCACTCCTTAGACCTTTTTATCATTGTTGTAGTTTTTTCATTGATATCCCCTAACTCACGAACACTCCATGAGATCGGTGGGAGAGGTGAAACCTTCACTACTTGGTATTCAGGATCATATAAATCAGTTCCATCATCTTCTACACCATCCATGAACCAATCAAATCTGAATTTCCTCATTTTTCCAACATTCATCCTCATGTGATCTCACTTTCTTATCTCAAAATCATCCAAGCAGTTGACCCAATAATATTTGATTTGGGAACATGGTGCAACTCAGAGAGATGGAAGGTTTTAGGATTGCTTTGGATGTTGAAATCAACCCTGGAAGTGTATGAATAGATATTTAAGGTGGAAAATGAAGCTTCAATATTTGAGGCATCCATGACATTCTTGCATGAGTAAATTCCAAGAGAAATGGGGAAAGACATTCTTTTCTTCCTACGGTTCCTGAGTTTTGTTGATGGCATGAAAAGTTACCTACACAATTCAAACATTACTATCTTTTCATTGAGATATCTTGGGATCTTTTGGGGATTGAGGTAAAATCTTGAAACTATGATATAGGAGAATGTTGAAAAATTAGTGAAGTAGGACCCATAGTTTTTAATCAAAGTTCCATATTGGGAAGACAATCTCAACTTTGGGTTTCCTTCAAGCAATCGGATGAAAAATGGTGAATTGATCATTAATTTCTTTAAGAATAATTTGAGGGTGCCTTTCATAATTTAGGTGTTCTTTTAAACATTCTAAGCGAGGGTTTTTGAAGAAATATGAATAGTCTTGTGCTCTCTTGAGCATACACTAAATATGATGTCATTGTGATCTTCTTTATGACTTGAAACTAGAGAAATTGATGGTGAATTTTATCACTTATGATTTATCACCAATCAACCTTTTGATTCACCTTAATGAAAACAATGATGAATTACACCATAAACACTTGGAAGTCCTTGTAGTTTCTTTTCCCATTACCCTACTCTAAAAATTATTTCATCCGAGTAACCCTCATAAACTCACTTATTGACAAAGTTTTCAACATGCATGAGGTTTTCCTTCCTTATCTCAACCATGTACCTAGTTGAGGCCGTAGAGATAGGATTCATTCTTTGACCACTCACTAGATACAAACTCCTTCATGATTATGACCATGTTATTTCCAAGTATAATATGCATACATTGTGAGATGCCCTTTGTGGTGAATACTGCGAGTATGGAATTTTCATTTTCCCTTACAATATTTAATTCTTTCTCATAGTGTTGAGCACATACTAGAACTAATTATTTACTCGAAACTGAAAAGGATTACCTCTTGCATCATCTAATTCACTTCTAAAAAAGTTTCTTCAACTCGACTCTCTTGGTCCTCCGAGAATTGGACTCTTCAGTCCTCAAGGTCCATGTGAGTGATAGCATTGTCACCCACACATAGATACTTTGTGGATAGGGTTGAAATAGATTCCATACTAGATAATATGAACTTAATGATTCAAAAATCAGCAAGATGAGTGAAAATGAAACCAACAACTTTCTGTACTATAATTCAAAACTTTCTATTTTTAGCATGTAGGGTTTAGGAGTTTCTATTTTAGGAGAATTTTATTTTTGTTCAATTTTTTTATAGACACTCAAGCTCATTTATGTTTCTTTACTATTTTTAAAAACTTTTTATTTTTAGCGAGTTGCTTTTTTTGAAGCCGTTTTTTTGGGAAAATTGTCGGTTTTCCTAGTTTGTTGTTTTCACAAATCGATCCTAGATATTTTGAGTAATGAGAGATTATTATTTTTATTATATGGATGTACTGAGAAATTTATATTTTTATAATTCACACTAACCA